>JAODAL010003087.1:0-180604 GCA_025379985.1 Phyllomedusa bahiana
AAGAATCCTCTTATCAGGGTCTACCCTACCCAGCCCCCAAAAATGTACAGAAACAGTCCTTGGTGCTGGTTTCCTCAAGCCTTGGAGGGAACAAAACCCTTTCTTAAAGGGAACCTGTCACATAGGTTATGCCCCCCTTCGAGGGCAGCACAAGCAGTGCAGACTGTGTTCCCCACTTTTTCCCCTTATTCTAAAAGATTTTGTAGTTTTTGAGCTTTTAATGCTAATTTTATTCTGAGCGGTTTTTGCCCCGCCCCCCAAAAAAGGAAAGCCCCGCCCACCTGGAGTTATTCCCTTTTTCCACCTACTCAAAGTAATGGGTTTTTATCAGTTGGGTGGGCGGGGCTCCTCAGGTGGGCGGGAATAAAAAAAAATTGCCCTTTTTCATGACTCTTTTTTCTGGCTGAAAATTCGATTTTAGCCTAAATACCCCCGAAAATACAGCATCTTACAAAAATAAGGGACACAGCGCGGGAAACACAGTCTGTCACTACCTTGTGCTTGGAAGGGGGGCATAACCTATGTTTGCTGCTCCACACTTGGCATTCAACCACACCCTCCTGGTATCCTGAAGTTGCAGGATTTTAACAGGCCTGTACTGGACCCTAATTGGATGACACGGGCACTTTTCCAAATTACCACCGTGTCATTTACTCATGGTACCATTTAAAAAAGTGACTTACCTCACCCCCCAACTATAATTTGGGAACCCTTACTTGCAAACAGCCACTCCAACACTCAGTGACGCGGTATCGATCTTTGAGGTTGCCCCCACTATATATATTAAAATTTAAATATATAAATATATTGTAAGAGCCAAAGGGGGGTTAAAGTGGTTGAGGGAAGGTATGTATCACCAGGTGGGGGGCCTCGGATTTTAAAAAAACCCTTTGGGTTGTTGTCAGCGATTTATTTTGCTGACCATTTGTTTATTAGGGTAGTTCGGGCCCGGGGTTTTTTTAGGAGCGGCCGGAGATTTGGGTGGGGGGGGTCCCCCCATACTCCAGCCCGGGCCCTTTTACCGGGCAAATATAAGGCAGTGCACAGCTCAGGGGGGAACATCTGAGGAAAGCCGGGGGGCTTCCTGTGAGCTGTGGAGAATCAAGCTCCCGGTGTTGCGTGGATTTTTTGCCCCGACCCGGGAGGGTTTCCCTTTTTTTACAAATTTTTTGTTGTTCCTAGGAAAGGACTGCACTGAACTGTGGGGTTTCATAAACTGAAGAAAGCCTGATTTTTTTTTTGTGTTATTTTGGCGTCCAGGGGACAATAAACTTTCGTTCATCTTTGCACCTTACCACCTGTGTCTGCACGTACCGTGACTGCCACTGAGCTAAAACCCCCACATTTATACATTTATACACATATATACATTTTTTTTTTTTAATTAGCTTTTTCCCTTAGATACTATATTTAAACTCTTCCCTCCACAGCCCACTTGCCTGCCAAAGCCATAGCTAGTGGTATACATTTTGGAAGTCACGTTGGTTGTACTTAGGACCATGCCCATGAACCAGGGTGCCCACAGGCCTACCTCTCCATACAGCTGCATCATTGGGTCACTTAAGCCTAGAGTTGCACCTACACAGTGCAGGCACCGGCTCAGGCAGAAAGTTTGGGAACGGATTTAGTTTCACCTATATGCTGCAGCATGTAAGTGATATATATGTCAATTTTGCTATTTATTTATTTTTAAAAATTAAACTTTTTTTCACGTTTTTCTATCTATGGGAGTAGACTATGTGATTCCTTTTATATTACATGGCAATACAATAATGTATTGCTAACAATTATGCAATAGAACTGAAGCCTATTCTACCAAATCTCTGACACAGTCTAATAGGCTTATGTACATGGCAAGCCTGGAGAGAATTTTAGGGCCTTCAGTTGCCATGACAACCATCGGCACCCCACGATCGTGTTGCGGGCTGCCGATGGTTAGACAGGGAGAGCTCCCTCCCTATGTCAATCACCTACATGCTGCAGCATTTATGGGTGAAACTAAATCCATTCCCAAACATTCTGCCTGAGCCGCTGCCTGCACTGTGCAGGTGCTGCAACTCTAGGTTTAAGTGACCCAACGATGCAGCTGTATGGAGAGGTAGGCCAATTGTAACAGTCAGTGGAAGTGGATCCTCTGGACCACCACAAGCGATGGTGTAAACCACACCAGGGAGCGGAATCGAAGTAGGTCCGGTTTTCACCAGAGCCCGCCGCAAAGCGGGATGGACTTGCTGCGGCGATTGCTACCAGGTCGCAAACCCCTAACGTGACTTGCTTGCGGTGGCAGCCGAGGTGTTGCGCGGTACAGAATCGTGAAGCAGGCTCGTAGTCGGGGACAGGCAGAAGGTCAGGATAGGTGGCAATAGTTCGTAGTCGGGGATAGGCAGAAGGTCAGGACAGGCCTATCCCCGGTACACAGTAGACAAACAAGATACTCAGGAACGCTTCCTCTCAAGGCACAGGGCACTATTGATCCGGCAAGGTGCTAGGGAAGAGGCAGGGCTTAAATAGGGTCAGCGCCCGGTGAGACCAATCACCGGCGCGCTGTCCCTTTAAATTTGCCAGGAGCACCGCGCGCGCCCTAGGGCCGGGCGCGCCCCCGGCAACAGGAAAGTGCGCCGGGGCGAGAACAGGAGCATGGTGAGGTTAGTGACTGTCAGAACTGCGGGCGCGTCCGCAGCTCGAGTACTGGGCTACGGTGCTGGCCGCATGCTGGGGACTCTGTGGAGGTGCGGTTGTGCCTGCGACCCGACACGGGGGGCACAGGGACACCCGTAACAGTACCCTCCCCCCTTTGGCCTCCCCTTCTTTCTGGCCCGCATAAATTTAGACAAGAGACCCTGATCCAGCATGTTCTCCTCCGGCTCCCATGACCTTTCCTCCGGTCCAAACCCCTTCCAGTCGACCAAAAAAAATTGTCTCCCCCTAACCGTCTTCATGGCCAAAATTTCTTTGACGGTAAAAACATTGGTGGAGTCAGCCACGGGAGACGGGGGAACCAAAGATCGAGAGAACCGGTATGGATGACCCGGTTTTCAGCAGGGCCGTGGAAGATTTTTTGGGATGCCCCATAGTTGGAGGGACCCGGGAGTTTGTAAACCCCCGGGATTGTGCGCTTCATGACTTCAAAGGGACCTAAAAAAAGGGCCCAAGCTTGTAGCTAGGGATTTTAAAGCGGACATACCTGGCAAAGCCAAAACCTTATCCCTCGGAACAAAGGAAGGAGGGGGTCTTCTTTTCTTGTCCGCTTGGACCTTCATACGGGCCGAGGCCTGGAGTAGGGATTGGCGTGTCTCCTTCCAAACAGCAGATAGGTCGCGGACCAGATTATCCACTGCAGGGACATCGGAGGAGGCAGAGGGCAGCGAAAGGGGTGGGCGGGGATGCCGAACGAAGACGATGAAGAAGGGGGATGCCCCAGCGGAATCAGAGTCCAGAGAAATATATGAAAACTCCGCCCATGGCAATAGATTGGACCAATCATCTTGTCTTGCGGATACGAAGTGGCGGAGATAGGTACCCAAAACTTAGTTCACTCTCTCCACTTGCCCATTTTATTGCGGGTGGTACGCGGAAGAGAAATCCAGTTCCACTTGTAGTAGAGAACAGAGACCTCGCCAAAATCTCGAGACGAATTGAACTCCCCGATCCGAGACAATATGTAGAGGAAGTCCATGTAGGCGGAAGATATGCGTAAAAAAGAGATTGGCGAGTCGAGGAGCAGAAGGGAGACCGGGCAAGGGGACGAAATGTGCCATTTTCGAAAAACGGTCAGTGACCACCCAGATAACCGTATCTCCATCAGAGGGCAGTAGGTCGGTGATGAAGTCCATAGCAATATGGCCCCAAAGACTGCTAGGTACCGGCAAAGGCTAGAGTGACCCCGCAGGTCTGAAACGGGGTGACTTGTTGCGAGCACTGGTGGTACAGGCCTCCACAAACTCCTTCACATCTTTGGCGAGGTTCGGCCACCAGTAAAACCGGGAATTCAAGGAACAAGACCTCCGAACCCCAGGGTGTCCAGCTGTGTGAGAGCAATGACCCCATTTCAGAACCCTCAACCGATGAGCAGGGCGTACAAATGTCTTACCCGGGGGTACATGTTGGAGGTTTACAGGGTCCGTGGATACTAGACGTTCTGGAGGTACGATGTGCCGGGGAGCGGCCTCCTCTTCCCCACTGACGTCTGAGGCATGGGAAAGGGCATTGGCCTTGATGTTTTTCTCCGCCGGTTGGAAATCGATCACATAACTGAACCGGGCGAAGAACAAAGACCACCTTGCTTGGCGTGGGTTTAGACGTTGCGCTGTCTGGAGGTAGAGAAGGTTTTTGTGGTCAGTGAAGATATTCACGGAATACCAAGCACCCTCCAGGAGGTGGCGCCATTCTTCCAGAGCAAGCTTAATGGTCAGAAGCTCTTGATCCCCGTTGGTATAGTTCCTCTCCGCAGGCAAAAATGTCCTGGAGAAGAACCCACAGGTCCAAGTCTTGCCCTTGGGCCCCTTTTGGGTGAGGACTGCCCCAGCCCCTACGGAGGAGGCGTCGACGTCTAAAAAGATGGGTTTCTCGGCATCGGGCCGGGACAACACAGGTACAGAGGTGAAAGCTGCCTTCAATTTGGAAATGGCCTGTTCGGCGGCCGGGGGCCACAGTTTCAGATTGGCATGTTTCTTGGTGAGAGCCACAATCGGTGCCACCAAAGTAGAAAAATGCAGGATAAACTGCCTGTAGTAATTTGCAAAGCCCAAGAAGCGTTGTATGGCCCGGAGGCCAACGGGTCGTGGCCACTGTAGAACGGCGGAGAGTTTAGTGGGGAACATCTGCAGGCTCTTGTCCGAGATTATGTATCCGAGGAACGGGAGGCTGGTCTGGTGGAACAAACACTATTCCAGTTTGGCATAGAGGTGGTTCTCGCGCAGGCGTTTCAGGACCTGGCGCACGTGCAACTGGTGGGCCTCCAGATCAGGTGAAAAAATCAAGATCCCATCAAGGTAGACAACTACGCAGACATACAGAAGGTCTCGGAAAATGTCATTGACGATTTCCTGGAAGACAGCTGGAGCATTGCACAAGCCAAAGGGCATCACTAAATACTCGAAGTTCCCGTCACGAGTATTGAAGGCCATCTTCCACTCGTCACCTCTCGGATCCGGACGAGATTATAGGCCCCCTGCAAATCCAACTTGATAAAAACTTTAGCTCCCCGGAGACGATCAAAGAGTTCTGTGATCAACGGTATAGGATAGCGGTTTTTGATGGTGATCTTGTTGAGACCACGGTAGTCGATGTATGGTCGCAGGGACCCATATTTTTTCTGTACAAAGAAGAAACCGGCACCCGCCAGAGAAGTAGACTTACGGATGAAGCCTTTTTGTAAATTCTCCTTAATGTAGGCCGACATCGCCTGAGTCTTGGGTACGGAGAGTGGGTAGACCTTACCCCGGGGTGGACTGGTCCCAGGCAGTAGGTCTATAGGGCAATCATAAGGACGATGTGGAGGAAGTGACTCTGCTTGCTTCTTAGAGAAGACATCCTGAAAATCTTGATACGGTTGCGGCAGACCAGATAGCGGCTTGAGAGAAGACTGTGGAGGACTGGGGCACACCCAGCAAGGTGCTGATAGACAGTGAGACTGGCAGTTTCGACCCCAACACAAAACTTCACCCGTCTTCGAGTCGAGCATAGGGACGTGACGCTGCAGCCATGGAAGCCCCAGGAGGACAGCCGAGGAAGAATGGGGTAGTACGAAGAATGCGATCCTCACCTTGTGCAAAGCCCCAACTTGTAGGACCACCGGTTCAGTCTGAAAGAGGATAGAGTTGCTCAATAGCTCACCACTAACGGACGAGATGACCAAGGGTTGGTCTAAGCGGACCACTGAGAGACGATACTTGATCACCAAAGCAGCATCCATAAAGTTCACGGCAGATCCTGAATCCAAGAGGGCAGCCACTTGGAACAAGACTCCGGAATTGGATGTGACCAGGATTGGGAGCCTGAGCCGTGGAGCGGGATTGCTCACACTTCTCCCACGAAACCTAGGACCGTGCATTTCCCGGACGTTGCGGACAGAGCGGACAACCCCTGAGGAGATGTTCGGGGCTGCCGCAGTAGAGGCACAGGTTCTCCTCACGTCGTCGCATAAGTTCTTGCGGAGTCAGGTGGGCTCTGTCCACTTGCATAGCCTCCTCCATGGCAGGCTGCGAAGGAGGCAGTGGAGGCTGAACAAACACTGGAGCAAGATGGGGTAGACGATGTGTTTGGACTGGTACAAGCTCTTGACGGAGCTCCTCCCTACTCTCCGAGAGACGGATGTCAATCCGGGTCGCCAGATGGATGAGCTCGCGTAATGAAGACGGAGGGTCCCGGGTGGAGAGGGCATCCTTAATCTGGCAGGAGAGGCCCATCTTGAACGTGGCGCATAATGCTGCATCGTTCCAAGCCAACTCCGATGCTAGTGTGCAGAATTGCACGAGTAGTCACCTACGGAGGAATTCCCTTGCTTCAGGTTCAGTAAGGCGGTCTCGGCAGACGAAGCGTGGGCAGGCTCTTCGAAGACACTGCGGAACTACTGCAGGAATGTCGCCAGATCAGCTGTGACCGGATCGCGTCAGTCAGAGTGGTGTCGTCCAGGCCAGGGCTTTTCCGGAGAGGAGACTGACCACGAAGGCCACCTTGGACCTTTCAGATGGGAACTGACCAGCCATAAGTTCCACGTGGAGGGAGCATTGGGTGATTAAGCCCCTGCAGGCCTTTGGGTCCCCATCAAACTTCGATGGCATGGACAACCGGAGTTTAGGGCCGGCGGACATCCCCGGAACGGTTGCCACGGGAGGAGCCACCACAGCCGACTGCTGCTGCTGAGTGGCGAGTAGCTGCTGCATCATAGGAGACAGCTGGTTGAGCTGCTGCGCAATCAGCTTCAATTGCTTGGCCACGATGGTGGTGATGTCAGAGACGCTCGGTAGAGGCACCTTGACGGGATCCATGGCCGAATCCAACTGTATCGGTCAGTTGAAGTGGATCCTCTGGACCACCACAAGCCATGGAGTAAGCCACGGCAGGAAGCGGAATCTAAGTAGGTCCGGTTTTCACCAGAGCCAGCCGTAAAGCGGGATGGACTTGACGCGGTGGATTGCTACCAGGTCACTACCCATAACGTGACTTGCTTGCAGTGGCAACCGAGGTGTTGCGTGGTACTGAATTGTGAAGCAGGCTCGTAGTCGGGGACAGGCAGAAGGTCAGGACAGGCGGCAATGGTTCGTAGTCGGGGATAGGCAGAAGGCCAGGACAGGCGCCAATGGTTCGTGGTCGAGGGACGAAGGCAGAAGGTACAGTACACAGTAGACAAACAAGATACTCAGGAACGCTTCCTCTCAAGGCACAGGCCACTATCGATTTGGCAAGGTGCTAGGGAAGAGGCAGGGCTTAAATAGGGTCAGTGCCCGGTGAGACCAATCACCGGCACGCTGTCCCTTTAAATTTGCCAGGAGAACCGTGCGCGTGCCCTAGGGGGCGGGCGCTCACCCGGCCGGCAGCAGGAACGCGCGCCGGGGTGAGAACAGGAGCGTGGTGAGGTAAGTGACTGTCAGAGCTGTGGGTGCGTCCGCAGCCCGAGTACCGGGCTGCGGCGCCGGCCGCAGCTGGGGACGCTGCGGAGGTGCGGGTGTGCCTGCGACCCGACACGGGGGTCGCAGGGACACCCGTAACACCAATGTGACCTCCAAAATGTATGCCACTAGCTATGTTTTTGGTAGGCAAGTGGGCTGTGGCTAATTAAAAAAAGAATAATAAGAAACATGTTTGAAGGGTGTTTTAGAAATGACAGTCATACATTGCTTCCATTTCTTTCTTTTGCCATACCAGACAAAAGACAAAAGAACCAAGCAGTGTGTGCTTACATTGCTATTTCCTAATTCATACCTTTGTGGTATGAAAATAGAAACCATGTGATTAAGCATAAAAGAAATATTATATGCAGAATGTTTTGTTCTGTACCAAATACAAGGTCAGCATGAATTTTCTAATTACACCCAAAAGCATCAAAATTCTTACATCAAGGACAGATCCTACTGCTGACAAAAACAGGGCTATAGTACATCTTAAATATTAGAAAGTGAAGCTAGAAGTTCTGATTTTATCATATTAATGTCTTTGACTCAGCACTAGTTTTTAACAACACTGGTTTTAAACAATCTCTTTTTCTCACTGATACACGGCACAATTCTGGGAATGCAATCTGTTTTGGCCTATTGAATGATAAAAAAGAAAAGACATCAGTTTCAATATAAATTATATTGAAAATTAAACTACTTGGGGTGACATGTATGTATTTTGGAGTCCCAGACGACATTTTTTCGTGCATTATACGCATAGAATGTGTCTGAATTTATGAACCTGTTCTACTGGGAGTCATAGATTTAGCACTTTCTAGCTCCAAAATGACAAATCAGGCTCAGGTAAACCACTTTTTACTTGTTCTACCTGTTCCAGCAGCAATGCGCCCAGTCTTGCCGTCCTCCCATCATAAATGTGCAGAATCATATGGTTGTGGTGTGACACGCCTCCAGAACGCCCCCCCCCCCCCCCCCCCCCGATGCCAGGCGCATTACAAAGTGCTGCGGGTGCCCGATAATCCACCTAATTTTGGAGTGCATCTGATTATAATTCTAGAGACCAGGGCTGTGCCAGTTTTTGGGCTGAAATGACACCAGACTACTGGCACAGCCCCATACATACATGTCGCCCTTGATTGCTTACGAAATGTAAGAAATATTGGGCCTTATTTATCAACACTGCCTAACAGTAAGACTGTCTTTATTGCCCATAGCAACCAATCACAGCTCAGCTATCATTTTCTAAACTGCTCTGAAAAAATAAAAGATGAACTCTGATTGGTTGCAATGGGCAACAAATACAGTCTTACTGATAGTTAGGCCCAATATTTGTCTTTGTGAAATATACCTGTACCATGCACGGCCACTATAAGAGACTTTAGAGCCCAATATAACCAACATGTCTCACCTCCCACCTCCCCATCTCTAACTATAAAAATAAATGCATTCTTTGTTTGGTTAATGGGAAGAAAACAGGCAATTGTACCATTATTTTGGAGTTTAGTTGGAGTTTACACCATACAGTTTAATTTACATGTTATCTTTATTTTGCAGGTCAGTAGGTATATAAGTTGCAAAAACTAGACTACTTCCCTAAGATGGCCAATTTTAACTAAATATAGACCACAATTATTGTATTTATTCTAGACAATAATGCTGCATAATAATCTGAAATAAGACTTTTACTTAAAGGTTAACCTTAAATGTATTTTTTTTTTCATTGGGAATACATTTTTTTATGAATACTTTAATTCACTTAGCACACTGGGATAAGTGACATCACTTGTTTTAGCACTAGGGCTGCCGTTAGGGCAATGAGGCTTGTTCAGACCAAAAGTGAACGGATAGGTTTCTACCACCCTTTGCTTCAATGGTGTGGTAAACAGAAAAGGCTAAATGTCTCTGCTGTATGCACATCTTCATGACTCAAATACAGTTGAGAACAGCGGGGGAACAGGGAGAGGTGATTTTTTAACATTTTTATTTATACTACTAGGTCCCTAATCTAAATACTAGGGACCCTACCTACAAAGCTCGTTACCAAGGGCTCTCTCTACCTTACTACAGTATGGGGGCTCTACCTACTTAAATATGTGGGCCTTACCTACCACATTAGGGTTCCCCTATTTGTCTACTAAGCTAATTACCAGGGCCCCTACCTATTGTACTATAATGGCTCGACCTACGAATGTGGGCCCTGAATACCTGAGTACCTGGTGCTCAATCTACCTATCGGGAATCTACCTATCTAACTACCGGGGACCCTACCTACCTAGGGCCCTATTTTTCTTTCTAGCTAAAGACACCCTATTCCTATCTACCAGAACTACCAGGAACCATTTTTAATAAACTGGTATGGACTCTACCTACCTAAATACTGTGGGCTCTAGGTACTTAGTATGGATGCTCTACCTATCTAACTGTGGGGCCCTACCTAAGAGGAGCCCTGAATAAGTCTTGGGCCCTATCTACTTACTGAGGGCCTTACCTACCAGGCTATTAGGAGTCCTAGCTACTAGGGATCCTACATACTTGTTGCCCTACTTACATAATGGAGGGCCTACCTTATAAGGGGATGGCTTCCATAATGAAATCCCTACCTAATGGGTGACTATCTACTTAGTGGTGAATGCACTGGATTTAGTGACATTACCTGTACTAGCACCCGAGCGCGGATTCGGCCCAATAGCAGGTCCTGACATAGGGGACTACAGGCGGGTCCGCAGCCACGGTGGCTTTTTAGTTGATTAAACATGGTGGAAGAGGCATGGACCACACATCCTCATATTATACATTGATCTACTACTACTCAGAAAAAAAATTACAAAAATGTACATGAGGTTCTTAGTATACTTTTTGGTCAAAGGGTATAAGCCAACTTGCCAATTCACAGCGACCTCTTTAAAGTGGGTCCCTACACTAATGGGGATAGCACTGCATGGCGACCACCGCCATAGCAACAGCCACACCAGTGAAGGGCACAACCCAATGGTCCAACAACACCACTACTGCCAGACTTAGAGCCCCAGCTCTGGGCTGCACCCCCACAAAGGCATAGCATCACAGCAACAATGGCCACCATAAAGCACCACCACCAAAAAAAAGGAAAGATTCACTTTCACTTACCTCTAATTGGGCTCCCTGCAAGCAGATTGAAAGGAACATGACTAACCCTTATACAGACTACTACTAACTAAAAACACCTGGGCCACATGGGGAGAAGTGCACATCCATGTAAAAAAAAAAGAGATATACATTTATATTCAAACATTATGGGTGACATGTATGAAGCACGCCGGGTCGGGGCGCGCTTTTCCGCTAGTTTTCCAGCGAAATCTGCACCTGATTTATGTCGGGGCCGGGGCGCGCTCATACATCCTATGTAAAGTCCACCGCGCCTCGCCAATGTGTTAGGCGCAGTGCGGGACTTTGGCACAGTGCGGTGCTGCGCCTGAGATTCACCGCCGTAGGTAGTGCGGTCATCCATGCGGGGAAAAGTCCGCCGCGCCTCGCCAGTGTGTTAGGCGCAGTGCAGGGACTGAGGCGCAGTGCGGCGCTGCGCCGAAGATTTGCCGTCCG
This sequence comes from Phyllomedusa bahiana, assembly GCA_025379985.1. Taxonomy (NCBI): domain Eukaryota; kingdom Metazoa; phylum Chordata; class Amphibia; order Anura; family Hylidae; genus Phyllomedusa; species Phyllomedusa bahiana. The sequence continues at coordinate 11,196 of JAODAL010003087.1, forward strand.
AGGAGGTGCGCTCGTACATGCGGGGGAAAAGTTCCCTGCGCCTTGCCAGTGTTTTGGGGGGACAGTGCGGGACATGGGGCAGTGTGGGGACTTAGCGCCGGCGGGACTGGGGCCGAAAATCTGTTCCGATGCGAGACAGGCTGGAAAACAGCGAGAAATCATTCCACATTTTCGGTGCGGAGTATGAATCAAAAATCGCCTTTATAAAGGCGTTAAACATTTTCAGAAAAGAGCTGAACCTCAAAAATAAAAAATACATAAAAAAATCACTTTCCAAATATCCTAATTCAAGAATTAGGATATTGGAAATTGCCGGGAAATACAATAATTCAAATTTTGAAAGCTATTATCATTGGTCAGCATAAAAACCGCCAATCAGAATAGGAGCGACAGTGAACCATTAAAACCTATGGAGAACTTTGACCAATCAGAACAAAGGCGGGGCAGTTCAAAATACAGTAAAAATGCAGAAAAGAGCTGATTGGGCTGACTACCCGGGTGCTTGGCTAGCCTGCCAATCAGAAATAGGAGCGACAGAGACCCATTAAAACCTAAGGAGAACTATTGACCAATCAAATTCAAAGGCAGGACAGTTCAAAATACAGTAAAAAATGCAGAATAGAGCTGATTGGTTGAAGTAGCGGGGGCTTGGCTATCCCAGCCAATCAGAGCGCGAGCTACTTCTTCCATTGTAGTCTATCGGCGCCATGCAATCTCGGCTCTCAGCGCCGTGCGGCATGGAGTATGAATAAAAAAAAAAAATTTTTATTAAGTGTAAAATATTCTCTGAAAAAAGAGCCGAAACCTTCTATAAACATACATTAATAAAATCCCGAACAACGCATTTGTCGCCGAGACCGCGCAACATAAGGAATTGAGTTTTAGAGAATTGGGCCCGGGAAAAACAGTAATTCAAATTGGGTTTTAGCTCTTCTCATTGGTCGGCTTAAACCAGACAATCAGAATAGGAGTTTACAGTGGCCCCTTAAAACCTATGGAGAACTATTGACCAATCAAATAGGAGCGACAAAGACCCATTATATCCAATGGGGGAAGTTTTTTGACCAATCAAAAATCAAAGGCGGGACAGTTCAAAATACAGTAAAAATGCAGAAAAGATCTGATTGGCTGAGCTAGCGGTGACTTGCCTAGCCCCGCAAATCAGAGCGCGAGCTACTTCGCCAATTGTAGTATATGGAGAGATGTGCGGCATGCAATCTCGGCGCTCAGCGCCGTGCGGCCTGGAGTAAAGAATAAAAAACTCATTTTTATTAAGTGGGAAAACATTAAACAGATAAAGCGCTGAAAACCTTCTTTAAAAATAAAGCACTTTTAAACCCTAACAACGCGTTTGTCGCTGAGGGCCCCGGGGTACAAGGAATTGCAATAGAGAGAATTGCCGGGAAATACAGATAATTTAAATTGTTTAAAACGCTTCTCATTGGTCGGCAGAAACCAGCCAAACAGAATAGGGGCGACAAAAACCCATTAAAACCTATGGAGAAGTTTTGACCAATCAGAATAGGAGTGACAGTGTCCCATTATAACCTATGGAGAAATATATATAATGATATATAATGATATATAATGAATATATATGATGAATTTACCAGGAGATGGAATGACATTTTATCGAATTGCTCTCTACAACTAATGCGGCTTTTAGTGAATATGAGAAAAACCTATTTGTCTACTTTAAAAGACCCGATTATGGAAGCAACAACAGCGATTGAACCCTACAAAGATTGCACAAACATATGAGACTTTTTGTGTGACCTACAGAAAAATGTGAAACAATTGGAACTACATGTCACAGCTTTGAAACAAAGAAAGTTCCAAAGAGAAACAACAGGTCTATACTTACAATGCCAAAACTGACATAGATGGAACCCCACACTCTATTTTAAGGAAAACATACTATGGGTTCTGCAAAGTATTGGCATGCAAGAAACCGCAAAGTTATTTTTCTCTGACATGGCATGTCCGTAATACCCCTTTTTCCAACACTTGGGGGAGTCAGACCAGAACAATCCCATCGCTGTAGGCGGGGAGCTGCAATGGAATCTCAGAGAATTTTTCGAAAATAATTCAACAGGAGCAAACCCAAAAAAGGGACGGGGAGGGCAGGAAAAAAACCCTGAAAAAGGCAGGCCCCCCTTCCAGGGGGAAATCGAGGGAACAGCAATGAAAAATTTAGGTTATATCCTTACATCTGAAAAAATATCTTTTTTGTCAGAGGTCTAATTTTTCCCCCCCACCAAACCAATTTAAAGTTTAGACACCACCCTAGATTTGAATAAATTTGCTAGAGAAATTTATTTTGAAAAACTTTTTGATAAAATTAATCAGCTTTTTCCAGGGTATAAAAAACCGTAGTTTGGATCTAAAACCACAGGCATCCCAAGAGGACCCAGGTTTTTCATTTGGGGAATTGTTGAGTCAGCTTTGGGTCATTTGGTTTCAGGGTGAAATGGGGGGGGGGGAATTCTATTATTCCCAAAATCAAAACCCCATATTTTAGTAATCCGATTTTACCCATTCACTCTAGACCCCAAATTTAGATTTAAATTTCAAGACGGGGGGGGGAGGGATCCCTGAAACTTAGGCAAATCCCTTTAAAAAACACCACTACAATTCTACATTTCGGAATGAGAAAAAAGGGCAATAAAAGAGTTAACTAATAAAAAGTTTTAAAACCCATTCGGGCAGCGGAAAAAGGGTGGACCCATATTGTTTAAAAACTCCGGTCTCATAAAGGGGAAATTTAAAATTTACAGGTGGGGAAACATATTTATCTTGGAACAAGATCCCACCAGAGGAATTAGGGACATTCTAAAAAAAAATTTTAAAATGAGGGGGGTTTCCTTTTATTTTTTTCAGAAGGGGGCTGAGGAAAATGTTTGTGAAGAAGCCAATAGGGGATTTTTCATTCATTGCCAAAAATTGCACAAGGAACTTCCCCCTGCCTTTCCCCCGATAGAAACAGGGTTGGGGTCCTTAATGAGCCCTGAGTCAATGGCTAGATAGCCATTACAATTTTTATAGTCTCTATTCCAGGTACATTAGGGACACCAAAGGTTAAATTTCTATATAGAACATTTTAAATGGGAAAACTCATTTACTTGGGTATTTGCGTTTGTTGTGGGACCCCCTGTATACCGATGACCGGCTTTAAAAAGCTTGTATGGGTTTTTTAAATCTCGCATAGAAATTTATTCTGTGGGGAAAATGTCAATACATAGTGGATGTTACCAAATCCTTCTTGGACATAATTTTTTTTTCCTTTGATGGTTGGTTTATTTACGAGAAGGGGAGCCCATGGGAGCCAGATTTTTACCCTTCCCTGGCCAATTTTTACTGGCCTCTGGGGGGAGGATTTTTTTTTCTTCAGACAACCTTTTCCTCCCCCGATCAGGTGGTTTGGCCGTTTATAGAGACCCCTCCGGTCTGGGGGGGGAACCTTCATACCCTGTCATTTTTCTTTTAATAATTAACACCAAACCGTATAAATTTCAATTCAATACACATATGGAAAGGAAAATGAACTTTTTGGATGTTTTCTCTCCAAGGGGTTCATGGGGAATGGGGGGACAATTTTCCCTATAGAAAAAATAGGCCCGGGAAAACCCCCTTCTGGCCAATTCAGCCACCCTAGACATGTGACGAAAAAAAATTCCATACGGCGAATTTGTGAGATTGCGCAAAAAAACGTACGAGCAACATGATTTGTTCACAATTATTTTTAAACTAAACGAATTGGGCTTTGGGCTTAAAGAAATTTGATCTCCACGTTCGAACACGAAATGAATACAAATAGGAAAAATTTACTCATGGGGGGGGGGGGGGGAAACCCCCCATAGAGAGGGCTTCCCACACCCCAAAGGGGCACTTTTTGACCACTATAGTCCACAATTCACAAAATTACAGCTTTTAAAGGGGAATTTACCCTTTTCTCCGGAATCGGAAAATTCAAACAATGTTAGCCCAATGTTAGATAATTTCTAGAAGGACCCCCATTGGGGGCCTTTCTCACCAGTCTTTTTACTTTTGGTGTATCTGAGAGAGGCACCCGGTTTTAGCAGTCGGGTTTTTTCAAATGTGGGGACAAAGTGTACAGCATCAAAAATTGCCAAATTTTAATCAATTTCTCATCACTTTCAACTGGGAAAGTTTACAAAAATCAATAGGGTTTTTTAAAAGCAATATAAATTCGTTTTGAATTTTCAACTGTGTATTGTAAATACAATACGTGGGGGTACCCCTTCCCCTGAAGGGCCGAATAAGGGGTCACCCATCTGATTCCATAAATGTTTAACAAACCCTTTGGCACTCTATGGTTCCAAACATTTTTTTGAAACATGGTGGAAACACAAGTGCTTTCTTTTCCGGGGAAAAGAGAAAGGGACGCATTCATTGCGGGGGGGGATTTGACCCCTAAATTATTGATAGGGGAAATTTGCTGGGTTTTCGAACTTAATACAGGGTTCCAGCTGGCTTAAATAAAAAACAAAACATTATGTATTATTATTAGGTTTTTTCATGTTATTTTAATGCCATAGGATGTTTCCCCTCCTTTTCCTCTTTTTTTTTTTTTTTTTCTTTGTTTGGTGTTGTTTTTTTTTTTTTCTCCTTGTTTGTTTTTTTTTTTTTTTTTTTTTGTAAAAATTTATATAAAGTTTTAAGGATTCAATGTTGTGGGAGGAGTCAAATCACGTGCTCTCTCTCGGGGGCCATTTTAGATCGTATGCCATTTGTAGTGTAGCTACGACTAAGAAGGTTTCTTTCGAAACGCGTCAGCTGTTTTTCCCATAAGCCGTCTTTTAGTATACGCTCCTCCATGCATGGGTGTTTCATTGGCTTGTCTATACTTGTATTTTTTAATGAAGAATTAATAAAGCATCAAGATTTTTTAAACTCTTTCAGCGGTGGATATTGTGCGTTTCCTGCATTCTTTCTGCATGTCAAATGGAGAAATATAGACCAATCAAAATCACAGGCGGATAGTTCAAAATACAGTAAAAAGACAGAAAAGAGCTGATTGGGCTGAGCTAGCGGTGGCTTGGCTATCCAGCCAATAGAGCGCGAGCTACTTCTCCCATTGTAGTCTATGGAGAGATCGGCGCACTGAAATCTCAGCGCTCAGCACCGTGCGGCATGAAGTATTAATAAAAAATCATTTTGATTAAGTGTAAAACATTGTCAGATAAAGAGCTAAAACCTTCTGTAAAAATAAATCAGTTAAATCCGAACAATGCGTTTGTCGCCGAGACCGGCGCTACATAGGGAATTGCAATAGAGAGAATCGCCGGGAAATACAGTAATTCAAATTTTTTAAGCTCTTTTTGATTGGTCGGCCATAAACCAAGCCAATCAGAATAGGAGCGACAGTGGCCCATTTTATCCTATGGAGGGGGAAATTGACCAATCAAAAATAGGGAGCGACAGGGACCTATTATAACCTATGGAGAAAAATTGACCCCAATTTAAAATTCAAAGGCGGGAAAAGTTCAAAATAAGTTAAAAAGGCAGAAACTAGCTGAGTGGTTGAGCTAGCGGGGGCTCGTCCAGGGGTAATATACCAAGCCACGTGTCCTTGCCCCATGATGTATGTTGGAAAAACCATTAGGGAAGTGAGACGCAGAATTCTTGAACATGTTGGGGATATTAGCCACCATCGAGATACCCCATCTAGCTGAAACACATGAATTCTAAACATCGTGAAAATCCACAAGCCATTTCTTTTTCATGGGTTTAGGTTGTGCATCCTTCCCCACGAAGGGAGATTTTGAAAGAAAAATCTTACAGAGAGAATCCGTTTGGATCTTTCGGCTAAAAACTGTTTTAGCCCAGGGACTGAATGAGTCCCTATCGTTTGCATCATTTATCTAATCCTCAGTAGCTATTATTTTTGTATTTATCCTAGTTTGTTACATTCTATTAGGCTTAATTAAACGTTCTTATACATCAAATATTATGTATTAATCATGTATCTTATGATGTTTATTTACAGTATATAGGTGTAGCTCCACTTTCTCCCTCCCCCTTTTTTTTTTTTTTTTTTTTTTTTTCCTCTCTGTTTCGAGTGCCTTTGGTTATAGTTTTCATCAATGCATGTTCTTTAGGAAGTATTTGCCTATTGGTATTTTACTGGGTATATGGTTGTATCGTCGGCCCTCTTTTTTAGGTGCAACTAGTAGATTTGTAGATATATATTTGCTTATACTAGTAGTGGTTTTTTGTCCACTTACTCTACCTTTATACATCTTGCCTTATCCTGTGCAGGGGAAATCTTGTGTATATGTTTACATTCCGCTCCGGGACTGTTACTGGGGTTGGGTTCCCCCTGCTTTGACGCACACTGATTTTCTATATAGACGCAGTTCGGCGAATACTCTGCGACTATTTCTATCTTAATACGCAGACATACTTCCTATTTGGGGCGGGACTAGTCACGATACCACACTTCCGGTATTACGGAGTGACGTGGCTTCCGGTCTCGTCCGCATGTGTTGTAGGCATTTAAGGAACAGATCTGGAAATGCCCAACAGGATATCCGGTTCTTTGGTCGTCTCTTCGGCGTTTAGCGTGGGATCCACATGGAGTATCGGGACCCGCATTTCAATATACCCTAATCAATGGGACGTGAGCATTGACTCTCTTATTAATCTGATATTTGATATTGATATTCGATTGTACCTTTTGACTATCTTGATTCTTGACTGCATCTGACTACTTGGTGTTTATTCCACCGTCCCCTGATGAACCCACGTAACTAGTGGGGGAAACACGTTGGGATATGTTTGGGATATGTTTCGGGATATGTATTGTAGTGTTTTTGTGTACATTTTGCACTCTGGCACAGTAGTGGTATTTGGTCAGGTTATGTGTATGTATGTGTTAGTCCTTGTGGTATAGTATATGGTGATAAGTGTGTAGGGTCTGTCCAAGGGACGTCTAGGGCTTAGTCATCTTAGGGGTACGGGGTCGCCCTTTTTCAGGGCGGGTGCTCTGTTTTCTTCCTAATTAGTTTAGTGAGTAATTTGATAGGGAATATTGTAGGGTGTGTTAGGTTCACCCCTATTTTATCGGTATAAGTAAATAAAAGTTACATTTTATATAATTTTTGCCTGAAGGTATTGGTTAATTGTTGTTTGAGCTGTCCCGGGTTTTGCCAATCAGAGCGCGAGCTACTTCTCATAGAGTTCTATGGGGAAAAGAAATTCGAGCGAGCTCTGTGATTGGCTAAGTTAAAAGATGCGCCGTTATTTGGACCAATGGGAAGAGCGAGCGCGCTCCTATGGGTTTTCTAATTGCAATCTGAAATTAAAACTGTACATGGCTGAAATCAAATGATAAGACTAACGAAGTTGTCCCGATGTGTAATAAAATGAATAATAAAGGGGGGGTAACGGAAAAAAAAAATATTCATAATAAAATCATGTTTTTTTCTTTATTTTCGTAGCACCCATACTAGATCCTTGGATAACGAAAATAAAGAAATAAACATGTTTTATTAAATTTAAATATTTTTTTTTTTTTACCCCTATATTATTTTTCATTTTATATACTCATCTGGTCAATTTCTGTAGTCTTTTTATTTGATTTCGGCCATGTACAGTTTTTTTTTCAGATTGCATTAAAAACCCTGGAGCGGCTCGCTTCCATTGGCCCAAAATAAGGGCGCCTTTTTTAAACTTACCAATCACAGAGTTTGCTGGGAATTTTCTTTTCCCCATAAAAAAGTAGCTACGCTCTGATTGGCTAAACTGGACGACCCCCATAGCTCAACCCAAACAGCTCGTTTCTGCCTTTTTACTGATTTTGAACTGTCCCGCCTTTGAATATGATTTGGGCAATTTTTTCCAAGGGTTTTAAGGGTCCCCGTCGCTCCATTCTGATGGCAATTCTCCTCCATAAATATAATGGGCCCACTGTCGCTCCTATTTATTGGCTGGTTTATGCCGACCCAAACAAAGACTTAACTTTGTTTAAATGTATTTCCCGGCATTCTCTCTATTGCAATTCCCTAGTGCGCCGGTCCGGCGACAAAACCCTTTTCGGGGTTTTAACTGATTTATTTTTTCAGAAGGTTTTAGCTCTTTATTGATAATGTTTTACACTTAACAAAATATTTTTTTTTTAATACTTCATGCCGCACGGGGTGAGCGCCGAGATTTCAGTGCCCCTCTCTCCATAACTACAATGGGAGAAGTAGTCGCGCTCGATTGGCTGGATAGCCAAGCCACCGCTACTCAGCCAATCAGCTCTTTTCTGTATTTTTACTGTATTTTGAACTGTCCCCCCTTGGGTTTTATTGGTAAAATTCTCCATAGGAAAAAAATGGTCTTTGTCCTCCTATTCTGATTGGGCAATAGTTTTCCCCTAGGGTTTAAATGGGACACTGTTGCTCCCATTCTGATTTGGTTGGCTTAGCCGACCAAAAGGGAAAAGGGTTAACAATTTTTAATTACTGATTTCCCAGCAATTTTTCTCTATTGAATTCCTTATGTAGGGTGGGTTTGGCGACAAACGCGTTTTAGGGATTTAAGTGCTTTAAATTTTTTAAAAAAGGTTTTAGCGTTTATTGATAATGTTTTTCACTTAATAAAAAAAATTTTTTTTTTTAATACTCCTGTCGCACGGGGCTGAGCCCCGGGTTGCATTGGCCCCCTCCTCCATAATACAATGGGGAATAGTTCGCGCTCTGATTGGGTGGGATGCCAAGCCCCCCCGCATTAACCAAACAGCTCTTTTCTGCCTTTTTACTGTATTTTGAACTGCCCCCCCTTGGATTTTTATTGGTTCAATATTCTCCATAGGCTATAATGGGTCTTTGTCGCTCCTATTCTGATTGGCCGAGATAGCCAAGCCCCCCGCTAGCTCAACCAATCAGCTCTTTTCTGCATTTTTTACTGTATTTTGAACTGTCCCACCATTGATTCTGATTGGTCAATCGTTCTCCATAGGTTTTAATGGTTCACGGTCGCTCCTATTCTGATTGGCCGGTTTATGCCGACCAATGAGAATAGCTTTCAGAATTTGAATTACTGTATTTCCCGGCAATTTCCAATATCCTAATTCCTGATATTGTGCCGTTCTAGAGTTTTGGAAAGTGTTTTTTTTTTTATTATGTTTATTTTTGAGGTTCAGCTCTTTTCTGACACTGTTTTCCGCCTTTATTAAGGCGATTTTTTCGGATTCATACTCCTGCTGCACGGAGTGGAGCGCCGAGATTTCTGTCGCGATCTTCTATCTGCTTCCTCGCATGTTGCGATCCTGCTTCACTTCGCCGCCGCCGGAGCATTTAGACCAAAATAAACTAGGTCTGGCTGTCGGAGCTGCCGAGAGCTGCACTGCGCCTCGCTTTGCCGACTCGCGATCGTACATGCCTCGGAGTATACGAGCGTGCCGCGTCCCGCCCCGGAACCCCCACTTCCCGCCCCTTCATGCGGGGCGCAGCTGAAAGTGGCGAACTCTGCGCATAACACCGCATCCCTGCGTCTGACAGGGGGATTCGGGCCGGGAGGAGCAGTATACGCCAAAAAACAGGCGTAAAGCCCGTTCATACATGTCGCCCTATATGTTGATCTATTACTTCTCAGCATCATTTTCAGAGATTGTCTTTTCAAAATGGACATGTAAGCACTGCCACCATTTCTGCAGAACTTAATGGGCTGGGGGTGGGGAAGGTCAGCCTGTCAGTGCTCAGTCCATATGACGCACAGTGCATCAAAATGGGCTGTATGGCTGTTCTAAAAGGAAGCCTCTTCTAAAGATGATGTACATGAAAGTTTGCAAACAGTTTACTGAAGACAAATAGCTTAAGTTCATGGATTATAAAAAAACATGCTGTGTGGTCTGATGAGACCAAGATAAATTTATTTTGTTCAGATAGTATCAAGTGCATGTGGAGGCAATCAGTGAGGAGTACAAAGACCAGTGTGTCTTGCCTACAGCCAAGCATTGTGGTGGGAGTGTCATGGTTTGGAGCTGCATGAGTGTTTCTGGGGCTTTGGGGGGGCTACAGTTCCCTGAGGGAACCATGAATGCTAATATGTTTTGTGACATACTGAAGCAGAGCATGATCCATGAGCAACAGGGCAGTATTCCAACAAGGTGACCACTCCAAACACACCTCCAAGATGACCTCTCACTTGCTAAAGAAAATGAGGATAAAGGTGCTGGACTAGCCAAGCATGTCTCCAGACCTAAACCCTACTGAGTATCTGTGAGGGCATCCTCAAATGGAAGGTTGAGGAGCGCAAAGTCTTTAACATCCATCAGCTCCGTAATGTCATCATGGAGGAGTGGAAGAGAAGCTCTAGTGAACATCATCCCAATAGAGTTCTGGAAGACAATGGTGGCCACACAAGGGGCCACATGTATGAAACTGTTTAGGTCTAAAACTCACTCTTTTGCCCATAGAAACCTATGGGCAAAAAGTGAGTTTTAGACCTAAGCAGGTTCATACATGTGGCCCAAAATATTGACAGATTTTGCACAATTTGTCCATTTTCATTTAGAGGTTTACTCACTTCTGTTGCCAGCCGTTTGGACATTGATAGCTGTGTGTTGAGTTTTGAAGGCAAACTGTACACTGACTACTTTACATTGTATCAAAGTGCCATATCTTTAGTGTTGTCCCATGAAAATATATAATGCAATATGAAAAATGTGAAAGGTGTACTCACATTTGTGAGATAGTGTATGTGCTTCATCGATCAAAGAAAGGCCTTTGTAAATCATAAAAAGAACAATGGTTCAGATTTAGGGTACTCTCACACAGTGCGTTTTTAATGGTTTTTTTGTGCAGGAAGGTACAGCAATTAATGCTGTATACTGCTGCACAGAAATCGCGATTTTATCTTCCTGCAGAAAAACCGCATTAAAAAAAGTATCAAAAATGCACCAAAAACACACTGTGTGAAAGCACCCTTAGGAGCATGGAAATTTCAGTACACCTGTTGTAATGTGCAATCTATACATTGGTCAGGAACCTATAGTACAGCTAGAAGAATGAGAAACTGAGTGGTTTTAACCCTTTAATCTTTTGATTGCTGTAGTTCTTGGCCTTGGCATGATCAAATGGTTTTCCCTTACTCTATTGGGTCACTGAAATTCCAAGTACTTGATGGAGCCTAGGAAATGTCTATACTGTCAGGCTTGAGGACCTGGAGTAGCCCCAGAGCTATCTGTATAGTAAGCCCGCTGTGCATTGCACTAACAGCAGCCTGAATCTTACTGAAACAGAATGTAATGTATTAGCATATAGGAGTTTGCTATTATATCCCTAATTATCCCTTAAAAATAAAATTCGTTAAGAAGTGTGGTAAATAAAATAATCAAATAAAAATCAATATTTAGTAAAAAAAATTATTCTGCACACATTACACATGAAAAAAACAAGCATACATATATTAGTCCATAATAATCTGCAGACTTATCCAGTGTGAACAAAACAAATGCAGAAAAATCCTTTTTTATGTTCATACTGCAAAAAAAGTAAAAAAAATTAAGCAGTAATTTATACAATCCCCAAAAACATACCGTAACTTCTCCCTCGTACAACCGAGTCACTGAAAAAATAAAAAAAAATTATGACTGTTAAGAAACATTCTCACATTGTATTTTGGTACATATTTTGTCCCGTGCTTTGTGCCAAAATATGTGCTGAAATATATCCAAAACAATGTTCTAAAAACTTCTCACAGACTGCAATGTAAAATGCGCATTCACACAACACGAAAATACATTCACACGGCACATATTTTACTCTGGTAATTTTCGGCACGCCTGTAAAGGATTTACTTGTCCATTCTTTCAGGCGTATATGTGCTGTGGAATAATAAGCAATAAAGTAAGAGACCTTACAAATGTTTTAAGTTCAGGCACAGGTCGTCGTTTCTTCCCAGGTTGGCCTTCTTTTGGTTACAACTAGAGGGAAAGACTCTGGAGGCACACAGGCAGACAGCTGCAGTACATGGGACTCTGACAACACACTCTGAATCATGCCTAATAATAGTCTCCATTCATAAGTATGAGTCTTATGTAAGTTGGATGTTTGTAACTGCCTGCAATCAAAAATCTGAATTATAGCTCAATGTTAAGAAGACAGAGATCATGACAACTAGTAAAATGATGAATTTGAAACATAATGGAGAATTATAACAAGTGGTAGACAGCTTCATTTTACTTGGATCAAAAATTAATCCAAAAAGGAAACGCAGCCAGGAGATTTGGACAACATCTTCCAATGTAGAAATGTGCACTTAAAACATTATTCTAGTTTCATTGATTAGCTTGGAACATGTAGGAAAAGGTAAATAAAGACTATTACCAAATACATAGATGTTCTGATTTTTCTTCTCTTCAGAGTTAGGAATAGATCTTATCTTCCGCTTTTGCACACAAGCTTCCTTAGTTACCGGCCACTTCTCTCTGTTTTAAATAGCAGAGCTGTTATGACTGGGAAAGCAGCGGTTCCCCGAAACGTCATTCGTTTGGCAACATTTTCCCTTTGGTCTGAGTGTGCACACAGTTGAAGCGGGGGGGGGGGGGGGGGGTGTGAGCCATCTATCCAACATGGATCTTGTTGCCACAGTACGAGCTTGACCGACTGTAGAAATGCTGCTTCGAACTGTGCTCATCTATCCGGATCGATTGGGACTGAATGTTCTATTTGAACTGAAACTTGTTTACATTACTTACTAACAAGCTTTAACCCTTTAGAGCTCTGTAGTCTTGTGCACTACAGTTTAGAAACCTCCAGCATATGTCACGCTAACAGGATCAGCTAGGAATAGCAGAGCTGATATGACTTGAGAAAGGAAGCGGACCCCGAAACGTCATTTGATTGGCATACATTTCCCTATGGTCTGAGAAGGCGGAAGGTGTGAGCCATCTATCCAACATGGATCTTGTTGCCACAGTACGAGCTTGACCGACTGTAGAAATGCTGCTTCGAACTGTGCTCATCTATCCGGATCGATTGGGACTGAATGTTCTATTTGAACTACTCAAAACCGCAAGTCATTACTCTTTGTATTTCTATATGCTGCTACTGTATGAACTGTTAATATAAGTTTGTGGAGCGTTTAATAAACCATTGTGAATTTTCCATAGCTGGTCATTTCCGCTGCCCACAACGTAAACTTTGTCTAATCACTGCTATAGAGCCACCCACAGAGAGAATGGTATGATTACCCCTTTAACTATATAAATCTATCTTGTATGAACTATGGTATTTTCAAAAATGTCATACTGTTGCAAAGGATGGACAGTAAGGAAACAGGAATTATTGGGCTGCAGAAGAGTCCTACGTGTCCCATGGATGACTGGAAGACCAAACAAATCTGTACTGGAGAGATTAAACTAGAAATTTGTTTGGAGGCCAAGATGACAGTACTACGATTCTCATACTTTGGAAAAATCATGCAAAGGGAAAGTCCATTAGAAAAAGACATTATGCTTGGCAGTGTAGGAGGTTAAAGAAAAAAAGGAAGACCAGCAATGAATTGGATTAACACAATAGCAAAAGTTATGGAGGCCAAACTCTCTGTAGTTAGCTGACTTACTGAAAACCACCTAAAGTTTAGAACAACTATCCAAAGTTGCTATAGTCAAAATTGACTCAACAGCACCTGATTATCATCAAACTTTTTGACTAATTCTCAGGAAATACTTTGTAAAGTGAAATTTTGGCAAACTTTACTGGTTTCAAACTCATGGTATAGATAACGGCAGTCTATACACTGGAATCTCTATGGTGAGGCCTAGTGTGTTGCAAAGCAGACCATTTTGGTGGTATGCCAGTGAGTGAGTCTCCTTCTCTGTTCACACATACTTCTCCACTGGTACTTGCCAGCAACATAAACACTGGTCGGCACTTTTCCCAACAGAGGGGTGATATCCACTTGGGACCTTCACTGACCTTACACTCTTTTCTAGGGTTTCCATTAGGCTGCATCTCAAACTCTCTACATGTCCACGCTCCTGTTACTGGGGAACAACTGACGTTGTCACCCCACTACACCAAGCATTTCTTTCTTGTTCACTATCCACCACCCGGCTAAGGTGGATGTTTAGAATTCTGGTGCTTTCTACTGTCCAGAATAGAGATTGTCCTCACTAACCTTACAACTTCTCTCCCACATTTTTAAGTAATACACAGCAGATACTTATCATATTTCACTCTATAACATAAAAACATGCATGTTTAGCCTAGCTGTATAAAAATGTTACTGTATTCAATTAAATATATAGTGGCTCAACCACTGAGTTGTATAGAGCCATAAAAGAGCACCCCCAGAGTTATATGGGGCTATTATGATTCTGCATTAGCCTCCAAATTTATACAAAATTTGCATGTCTGATTCAAATAGAAAACAAATCTCTAGATATAGTCCCCTTAAAACAATGCGTCTTAAAAAGTATAACCCATTACAACCTAGTATAACAGTGCCATATGGACAGCTCTGCTGTGCGCATGAGGTTTAACTGAATTTCTTTGTCATGTCTATGGTAAACTAGATTTTTCCCAAGTTGAAAAGACAACAAAACAATGCAATTTAATTTAAATGATAATGTTATTTAATGGTATCTCAGCATTTTTCATTCTCAAGTGGTACAACAGATGTTCACAGATACTTCTTGTATTACAAGTGTCCAGCTTAGACTCTAAAAGATTAATTACTTTGAAAGTATACAGCCACCTTAAAATAAACAGTCAGCAGTTAGGTGCACTGATCAGCACTAAAACCTTGAATTCTTAAATACAAGCCAATAATGGTTTTATAATTACAAATGAGACAAAGAATAGTTATACTGCTTGGACTCCAACTAAAATGTCTTCATGTATATGTGTATGTGTAATTTAAAGCTATACATGTATGCTAAAATAGATTGTATATTCAATGTCTATTACACACACATAATAATGTAAATATAATATATATATATATTTGTAATATATATGTATATATATATATATTATATATATATATATATATATATATATATATATATATAATATATATATATACATACAAGTAAAAAAATATATATAGACATGTATTTAACCAAAAAGACATAGAGAGTATAGGGTAAAAATATTATACTTTATTATCATCTCTTTAAAAAGTATTTAATATTAATATAGGTACAAAAAATTAAAAAATTATGGTGAAGTGAACCAAGAAATACAAAAAAGAACCAAAAAGGACAAGGAAGTGGTCAATATATAATCACGATGCAGTATAGGGAGTAATGGAATCAAAACATATTCTTAATTACCACAGTGGTGTTGCAAATTACAATCCCCAACTGCACTTGGATGTCAGTCAAACAACCAAAATATGTCATGGATATACAATATAGAGTATAGTCAAGTATTACAGATGTAAATTCACACGTAATAAACCATGACCTTACCAATAAGGTAATCGCTGATGACCACGCTTGTCACGCTGACGTACGTTTCGCGTTACTACGCTTTTTCAAGGGGTACAGGATGAAACCTGTCTAACTTAAATAGTGCCGCGTCTCTCATTGAGATCATACGGCGCATGCGCCGCGTTCGGAGGAAGAGGAGCCCCTGTCCCACTTCCGGCAGTCCAGCGCTCCAGCGCATGCGCGGAAGAACCAAGCTTCCGGACATGCGCAAGGCACATTAAGGACGCCGAAGTGGGGAAGGGCACACACTACCCACCCGGTGCATGCGCACAATCTCAAGATCTTACTAGAGAGTCTAAAAGTCTGCAATACATATTGGAGACATCACCCAGAATATGCAATTGATGATGAAAGGTAATGGGAGCATTTAAATATACTATACACTGGAATAGCAGCACTAGACAGTACACAGTAAAAGACAATACCATTATGCTCAGATGAAGATAGTGTTGCACTGTTACAATGTATGCTGATATTATAGTCCAGATGACTTTCCATGATTGTAGTCCCGCGGCCATGTGGGGAAAGGTTTATGAACAGGAACATCCAGTCGGTACAACGGCACGTCCAATGCTGGTTAAGATGTATAGACGATGTGCTGTTTCTATGGCACGGATCATCATCTCAATTAACTAAATTTATGTCAGATTTAAATGATAATCCATATAATATTAAACTGACATTTAAGTCGGACTAGAGAAATTTGGAGTTCCTCGATATGGCCATTGAGATTGATAGAGATAACATGATTCAGACGGATGTCTATCGAAAAACTACATCAGTTAACTCACTACTGCATGCTTCATCATTCCATCATTCTGTGACTGTCAGAGCGATTCCCACAGGTCAATTTTTGCGCATGCGGCGCATTTGTTCTCAGGACTCTAAATTTGAATCCCAAGCTATTGATCTCAAAGAACGTTTTTTAGAACTTGGATATAGTAAGAGGAACATTAAAAGAGCACATTATCGAGCAAAAATAACACCTAGGAACCAACTACTCCAACAAACAAAGAAAAAAACAGATACAAATACTCGCTTTATTACCACATACAACCAACAGTGGTCTAATTTACGGGGGATCCTATCCAAGCATTGGGATGTGCTGAAAACGAATCCGATTCTGGCAAAGGAGATCTCTGAATATCCGTTAATGACAGCATGGAGATCACTAAACCTAAGAGATCAGTTAGTCAGAAGCCACCATATCACATCACACCGCAACCCATTTAGTACTCGCGGACAAAACAGGGCTTTTTCCCGTGCGGTAATTGTGTTGCGTGTTGCAACATGATCCGCACAAATACATTTAAAACATCAGATGGGACCCAAGATTTTAAGATATTACATTATATCACATGCAATACCAAGAACGTCATCTATTGGGCACAATGCCCTTGTCTGAAAATATATGTTGAGATAAAAAGCCGTGAGTTTAAAATTAGAGTACGGGAACATGTCCGAGACATCTCAATGGCAAAACAAGTGGAATATGTATCTCAATTAAAAACACTTCCCAGACATTTCTTAAAATGCCATGGATGTGACCCTAGTAAATTGAAATTTTGTGGAATTGACTTAGTACATTTGGGACTAAGGGGTGGTGATGTCATGCGAGCTCTAGAACAAAAAGAAAGTAAGTGGATCATCACCCTGAACACAATGACACCTTTAGGATTAAATGAGAAACTCAATTTTTCTCCCTTCCTTTAAGGTGATCAGAAAATATATAGTTTTTGATATCAATATATGATTTATACACTAGTGCCATTGTTTATCTTTCCTTTCCCTTCTTCTATTTTCTCTGTCTTATGTTTTAGATTTAGACTTTAATTTTTATTTCTATTTCATTAGCACCATTATCCATCTTTTACCGTTGTACCGACTGGATGTTCCTGTTCATAAACCTTTCCCCACATGGCCGCGGGACTACGGTCATGGGAAGTCATCTGGACTATAATATCAGCATACATTGTAACAGTGCAACACTATCTTCATCTGAGCATAATGTTATTGTCTTTTACTGTGTACTGTCTATTGCTGCTATTCCAGTGTATAGTATATTTAAATGCTCCCATTACCTTTCATCATCAGTTGCATATTCTGGGTGGTGTCTCCAATGCGTATTGCAGACTTTTAGACTCTCTAGTAAGATCTTGAGATTGTGTGCATGCGCCGGGTGGGTGGTGTGTGCCCTTCCATGTTTCGGCGTCCTTAATGTGCCTTGCGCATGTCCGGAAGCTTGGTTCTTCCGCGCATGCGCTGGAGCGCTGGACTGCCGGAAGTGGGGCAGGGGCTCCTCTTCCTTCGAATGCGGCGCATGCGCCGTATGATCTCAATGAGAGACGCAGCACGCTTTAAGTTAGACTGGTTTCATCCTGCTCCTGTACCCCTTGAAAAAGCGTAGTAACGTGAAACATACGTCGGGGTGACAAGCGTGGTCATCAGCGATTACCTTATTGGTAAGGTCATGGTTTATTACGTGTGAATTTACATCTGTAATACTTGACTATACTCTATATTGTATATCCATGACGTATTTTGGTTGTTTGATTGACATCCAAGTGCAGTTGGGGATTGTAATTGGCAACACCACTGTGGTGATTAAGAATATGTTTTGATTCCATTACTCCCTATACTGCATCATGATTATATTTTGACCACTTCCTTGTCCTTTTTGTATTTCTTGGTTCACTTCACCATCACTTTTTCATTTTTTGTACCTATATTTATATTAAATACTTTTTAAAGAGATGACAATAAAATATAATATTTTTACCCTACACTCTACTCTCTATGTCTTTTTGGTTAAATATATTGTGCTTTAAGAGAGGGGTTTCAATATGAGAGGAGGCTTTAAAGTTGTTGGGCTTAACCAGATGAGAGGGTGTGGACAATTGTTTCTGTTTATGATATATAGACATGTGTAGATTTGTGTGTGTACATCTATGTTGTAAAGTGAACCAGTCCCTCCTGTAGCAAAACAACCCCACAACATGATGCTAACGATGGTCATTATGGCCAAACAGTCCAATTTTTTTTTTCGTCAGGCCACATGACAAAAAATGTAGTTTTTTTTTTCCTGTGTGCATTTGCAAACATTAATCTGACATTTAGATGTTTCTTTTGGAGTAATGGCTTGTTCCTGGCAGAGTGGCCTTTCATCCCATGTTGATACAGTACTCGTTTCACAGTGGACAATGACACAATCTTACCAGTTTCTGCCAGTATCTTCACAAGGTCTTTTGCTTTTGTTCTTGGGTTGATGTGCACATGTCGAACCAAAGCACGTTCATCACTGAGAAACAGAACCCATCTCCTTCCTGAGTGGTTTGATGGCTGGACATTCCTATTTTCTTTGTACTTGCATATAATTGTTTGTACGAATGCACAAGGCACCTTCATGTATCTGGAAATTGTACCTAAGGAGTCACCAGACTTGTGCAAGTCCACAATTCTCTTCCAGATATCTTGGTTGATATCTTTAGACTTTCCCATGATGTTACACACAGAAGCAGTGTGTTTCTGATGTGATTTAAAATACAACTACAGGTCTGTCTCTAATTAACTCAGATGTTACCAATAAACCAAAATCAGAAGCTTCCAAAGACATGCCATCATCATATGGGCTGTCCCAAATTGTTTAAAAGCATAATAATCTTAGTGTATGTAAACTTTTGACTGCAGAAAATCCCTCTCCTTTTATTCTGGCATTCGGCAAATATAAATAATTTTGGTAATCCTAATTGATCTAAAACGGGTAAGGTTTATTCTGATTTCATGACATAGTTAGAAAAATAGCATATGTGTCTTGTTACATAATGTATGTAAACTTCTGGTTTAAACTTTATATATAGTATGTCACAAAAGTGAGTACATGCATTACATTTTTGTAAATACAGGCAGTCCCCGACTTACACCATTGCGACTTACATCTGTCCCCTAGTTACAAACGGAGACTTATGGGGCATGCTGTACTTGTAGTTTCATGTTCCACAGCAGAAAGTAGCTGTTGAGTGACAAGTTCCAGCATGCCACAGCAGCACATGAGGTAAAAATGGGATGAAATCTACTTAACAGGGACACAGACAGCAAAAAAAATGTAAAAACCCTTCCCTGCACT
Source organism: Phyllomedusa bahiana (assembly GCA_025379985.1). Lineage (NCBI taxonomy): Eukaryota > Metazoa > Chordata > Amphibia > Anura > Hylidae > Phyllomedusa > Phyllomedusa bahiana. Next base: position 30,770 of record JAODAL010003087.1, read on the forward strand.
GTCCAAAACAAAAAAAAAAAACTCTTGTGCTGGAGTTACGTTTAATAAATATACCCGTTCCGACTTACATACAAATTCAACTTAAGAACAAACCTACAGTCCCTATCCAGTTCGTAACCCGGGGACTGACTGTATTGTGTTATATCTTTTCATGGGACAACACTGAAGGCATGACACTTTGATAAAATGTAAAGTAGTCAGTGTACAGCTTGTATAACAGTGTAAATTTGATGTGCCCTCAAAATAACTCATCATGCGGCCATCAATGTCTAAATCACTGGTAACAAAAGTGAGTACACCCTTAAGGGAAAATGTATAAATGATGCCCAAAGTGTCTATATTTTGTGTGGCCACCATTATTTTTAAGCACTGCATTGAAACTCTTGGGCATGGACTTCACTAGAGCTTCACAGATTGCCATTAGGATCCTCTTCCACTCCTTCATAAGGACATCATGGAGCTGGTGGATGTTAGAGACTTGCACTCATCCACCTTCAGTTTGAGGATGCCCCACAGATGCTCAAGAGGGTTAAGGTCTGGAGACCTGTGTCACCAGTCCAGCACCTTTAGCCTCATTTTCTTTATAAAGGCACTGGTGGTCTTGGAGGTGTATTTAGGGTCGTTATCATGTTGGAATATTTCCCTGTGACCAGTTTCAGAAGGAAGGAGATCATGCTCTGCTGCAATATGTCACAGTATATTCATGGTTCCCTCAATGAACTGTAGCTCCCCACAGCCGGCAACATTTTTGTAACCTCAAACCATGACACTTACACCACCATGCTTGAATGAGGGCAAGGCACATTTGTCTGTGTACTCTTCACCAGGTTGCTGCCACACACACTTGACACCATCTGAACCAAATACATTTCCCTTGGTCTCATAAGACCACAGGACATGGTTCCAGTAATACATGTCCTTTGTCTGCTTGTCTTCAGCAAACTGTTTGCAGGCTTTAGAAGAGGCTTCCTTTTGGGACAACAGCCATGCAGACCAATTTGATGCAGTGTATGGTCTGAACACTGACAGGCTGACTGCCGACCATGTAAACTCACTTCTGGATACGAAGCTGAGCACGTGCACTCAACTTCTTTGTTTGACTATGACAATGCCTGTTCTGAGTGGAAACTGTCTTGTTAAACCGCTGTATGGTGTTGACCACCATGGTGCAGTTCAATTTCAGGGTGTTGGCAATCATCATAGTTTAGGCCATATTATTGTAGATCAACAATTCATTTTTTCAGATCCTCAGAGAGTTCTTTGCCAGGAGGTGCCATGTTGAACTTCCAGTGGCCAATATGAGAGAGTGTGTGTAAGGGACCAGTCAGGGACACACGAGAAGACAGACAGAGTGAGGCCCTGACGCTGGTCCCAACCACTGTCCCTGCCTTTTCGGGGTACCCGACTCCTTAAAAGGTCGGCCCCAACCAGAAGACTGAAACACTATACTGAATACGTGGAAACACAAGACACAGACAAACAAATACAAAACACAATAAGGGAACGTCAGTCAAGCAAGGTTGGCAGCAAGCGGGCAGCGCAGTACCAAATCGGGAGACAGAAGAGAAAAACGTAAGACGAGCCAAGTTGGTTTCTGTCGGGCAATGCAGTACAAAATCAGGAGAAGAATAGTCCAAAGCCAAGCAAAGTCAGGTAACCAGAAAATCCAATCAGAGAAAATCAAGCTAAAGGTATAGGAAAGACCCAATATAACAGGCACAGGGGACAGGTAAGGGAATCCTTAAATAGGGAACTGGTGAACACAGAACAGTGGTAATTGTTGGAAAGAACACAAAACCGGAAGGGAAACAAAACTGTCAATCAAAGAGGAGCACAGTTAACTAAAAGGGTGCTGGAGGATTCCTGGCCACGGGCGTTTGCCAGGAATCAATTAACACAAAGGAAAGGAAGGACGCAGTTCACACTGGTAACTAAGAATACAAAGTATTATGTTAAAAACCTTGGTTTTCGACGCAACCGCCGGCGACCAGAATTCGAAGCTGAGGGTCTGTCGGGCATGATCATGACAGTGTGAGAGCGATAACAACAAATTTAACATACCTGCTCCCCATTCACACCTGATACCTTGTAACACTAATGAGTCACATGAAACTGTGGATGGACATTGGGGAATTGGGCACAATTTCTCTATTTTCACTCAGGGTGTACTCACCTTTGTTACCAGCTGTTTAAACATTGATGGCTTTGTGTTGAGTTATTTTGAGGGCACACTACATGTACACTGTTATACAAGCTGTACATTGACTACTTTACATTGTATCAAAGTGTCATATCTTCAGTGTTGTCCCATGAAAAGATATAATACAATATTTACAAAAATGTGTTGGGTGTACTCACTTTTGTGAGGTGCTGTAGTGTATTAATGTACTCAACATCTACACTAACAAGTTACCAACAGTTCTTAAAATCAAATGTACCTTACTATCCATGATTCCAGAAACACTCATTTTCGTGTTACAAAAAATTGTTTTGATGATAGTCGCCTTTTCCAGCAAATAATGATTGTGCAGAATCAATGTGTCTCAGATATTAATGATACCCTCTTCAGTTTTGAATTATTCCTCCTGCAGTGTGTTACTCAATGAATTATGCATGGCTTAAAAGTACAGTTACATTTTGCATTTTAATTTATTCTGATCAAAAAGACTTCCTTCTGCATCCCAATCATCGAAGTTACATTATTAGCGTAAATGTGTAGGTTGATTTACAAACTAAGTTTTTACCGCATTTACATTTTTATAAATTTAGATTGTTGTGGTTGAGTTTAATAGGTATCCAAATAAACATTGTAAGTCAAATGAGATTTACAGTAAAACTAATAAAATAAAATACAGTCAACACTATAATATTGATATAGATATAATTATTGATATCATATAAATCACATAGTAAAAAGATTGCACAGATGGGTCACTATATTTTATTGCTGGTGGACACTTTAGGCATATTTCTCCTTCAATGACCCCTGCTAGCTAAATGCATATATAACAGAAGAGCTCCTACCCAATTTCATTGAGTCTGGCTATTCCATAAATACTTCTTGAAGGCAGTTACTATTTATGTTTTAAATAGTTTGTCCAGCATTATGTGGTCATAATATAAAACTATTAATTTAGCCTCATAATTAGAGAGACTTCGAATTTTCCGACAAATTTGTTTCAGTCCGAATTACTTTGGGACGAATCGCGTTAAAAAACAGCTATTTTCAGGCTGCACAGAGCCTGCAGGGTGCTGTAGAAAGTTGTGCCATGCTTAAATATGCAGAGGGAGCTTGGTTTGGTCTTCATACAATGCTGTGTTTTAGTATGACACGCATATGACTGCCACTGCTCTTAGAATCGCTTCACTATAAAATTCTCAGAGCACTTAAGAGGGCAAAACTGACCAAAAAACTGAAGCGGGAATGTAGCCGGATAAAGGCATGGCAGTGCCAGCTGGAAAAAAACAAGCTAAGAGCTCAGGTGGCAACATTAGTGACAGAGTGTGGAGGTGACGGCAGCAGCCACAGCAGCATGAGGTCAGAGAGTGGCACAATGACATTCTGGAGGTGGCAAAAACAGGAGTAGGCCACAGAGTGGCACAATGACACAATGTGTAGGGCACGGCAGCAGCCACAGCAGCAGCATGAGGTCAGACAGTGGCACAATGACAGCGTGTGGAGGTCACGACAGCAGCCACAGCAGCAGCATGAGGTCAGACAGTGGCACAATGACAGCGTGTGGAGGTCACGACAGCAGCCACAGCAGCAGCATGAGGTCAGACAGTGGCACAATGACATTCTGGAGGTGGCAAAAACAGGAGTAGGCCACTGAGTGGCACAATGACACAGTGTGTAGGTCACGGCAGCAGCCACAGCAGCAGCATGAGGTCAGACAGTGGCACAATGACATTCTGGAGGTGGCAAAAACAGGAGTAGGCCACAGAGTGGCACAATGACAGAGGGTGGAGGTCACAGCAGGAGCAACAGCAGCAGCATGAGGCCAGAGAGTGGCACAATGACATTCTGGAGGTGGAAAAAACAGGAATAGGCCACAGAGTGGAACAATGACAGAGTGTGTAGGTCACGGCAGCAGCCACAGCAGCAGCATGAGGTCAGACAGTGGCACAATGACAGAGTGTGGCGGTCACGGCAGCAGCCACAGCAGCAGCAGAAGGTCAGACAGTGGCACAATGACATTCTGGAGGTGAAAAAACAGGAGTAAGCCACAGAGTGGCACAATGACAGAGTTTGTAGGGCACGGCAGCATGCACAGCAGCAGCATGAGGTCATACAGTGGCACCATGACATTCTGGAGGTGGCAAAAACAGTAGGCCACAGAGGGGCACAATGACACAGTATGTAGGTCACGGCAGCAGCCACAGGAGCAGCATGAGGTCAGACAGTGGCACAATGACAGAGTGTGGAGGTGGCACCAACAGGAGTAGGCCACAGAGTGGCACAATGACACAGTGTTGAGGTCACGGCAGCAGCAACAGCAGCAGCATGAGGTCAGAGTGGCACAATGACAGAGTGTGGAGGTGGCACAAATAGGAGTAGGCCATAGAGTGGCACAATGACAGAGAGTGGAGTTGACAGCAGGAGCAACAGCATGAGGTCAGAGAGTGGCACAATGACAGGGTGTTGAGGTGACCGTAGCAGCAACAACAGCAGCAGCAGCAGCATGAGGTCAGAGAGTGGCACAATGACACAGTGTGGATGCCACAGCACCAGCAACAGCAGCAGCAGCAGGAGGTCATAGAGTGGCACTATGACAGAGTGTGGAGGTGGGTGGCAATACCAGTATCTGGTAAAGATGGTGGTAGGCAGATGGAGAAACTGTCAGCAGATGTGTGGCATTTGGTGGGTGGCGGCGTCAGAATAGTGGCTGAGGCAGGTAGTTTGAACCCAGACACATTTCTCAAAGTTTGGGTGAGGCGTCATGGCTGATGTAATCTGACGCCTAAGGCATTGGTGTGTGGAAATCCTGGCCGATCCACGCCTGATTCATCAAGGTCAGTCATTCCACATTTCCCGTGGACAAGTGGGTTGTCCTTGGGGTAACGATGGTCCCCGCCGCACTGAACACCCACTCTGATGCCACACTACTGGCCGGGCAGGACAGCTTCTCCACTGCAAACTCGGCAAGTTGCGGCCACACATCCAGTTTGGCTGCCCAGTAGTCCAGAGGATCTTCTAACTGGGGTGGCAGAGTGCTGTCCAAGTAGGCCACCACCTGTTGGTTCAGGGACTGCTCCAGGTCCTGCTGCTGCTGCTGCTGGCGACTGCCTTCCTCACTAGGCGGGTGAAGAAAGTGTGACGGAGGAGTGGATATGCTGGGCCAACGCAAGCGATGATAGCTAAGCCACGCCAGGGAATGGAATCTAAGTAGCCCCCGGTTTTCACCAGAGCCCGCCGCAAAGCGGGATGGACTTGCTGCGCCGTGAGGCTACCAGGTCGTTACCCCTGACGTGACTTGCTTGCAATGGCGGCCGGGGTACAGCGTGGTACAAAAACGTAATCCGGAGGCGTAATCGAGGACAGGCAGAAGGTCAGGGCAGACGGCAGAGGTTCGTAGTCAGAGACGGGCAGACGGTCAGGGCAGGCGGCAAACAGGCAAGGTCAGGAAACGTGAGTAAGCGGACTGGTACACAGGTAATCAAGCCAAAACTCCAAAACTCTCTAAACGCACCAAAAAACACACCAACAGACTAGCAGAAAGTGTTGGGGGTGGATACCTTAAATAGAACCAGTGCCTGACAATGGACCAATTATCGGGACGCTGGCCCTTTAAATTTAGAGAAGTCGGCGCGCGCGTGCCTAGAGCAGCGGCCACGCGCACGGCGGCCGGGAGCGGCGTTCACAGGAGCGCGGACAGGTAAGGGACGCGGCGCCGGGACCGGGACAGCAGGGGGAAGGTCGCGGGCAGCCGCAGCTGCTGCGCAGGATCCCCTGCGAGCAGGGTGACGGTCGCGGGGGGGCAGCGGAGCCCGCGACCCCCGTGACAGGAAGCTGCTCATCAGTGACTCCAGACTTAGGTTTCTGCTGATGGAGCTGGTACTGCTCCTACCCCCCCACCTTCCCACAACAGCCGCGTCAGTAGTACGTGAGCGTTGAGGAACCCCCCGGTCAGACCTGTCAGAGGAGGGACGATGCCGCACATAGGCAGCAGCCAACTGACTACAGAGGATTTCCCTATAGTATTTGAGTGTGTCCTCCCTCTCACGAGCTGGGAAACAGGCTCCCAGTTTGGACCGGTAGCGAGGGTCCAATAGGGTGGAGAGCCAGAAGTCATCCCTCTGCCGGATGGTGACTATTCGGCTGTCACTAGCCAGGTAAATCAGCAAGTGACTCCGAGGAACTCCCTGCCTACATCTCCACTGTATACTGCCACGGTGCTTGCGGGTCATCTGCCTCGTCTTCCTCATCTCCATCTACCTCCTCTAGCTGCCCCTGCTCTTCCTCTCCTGTCACCTGGGTAGAAAATCCACTCATTTCACCAGACAATGCGTCTGCTCCAATGTCCTCCTCCTCCTCCTCCAGTTCAGTCCCCACAGGACTCATGTGGCCGCGAGATTTAGTCGCCACGTCTCCAGTCCCCTGCCCAGACAGATTTTTCAGCATCTGTTCCAGGACATGAAGCAGTGGAATGACGTTATTCATCCCGTAGTCCTGGCGACTGACAAATAACGTGCCCTCGAATGGCCTCAGCAAACTGAGGTGTCACGCATGAGCTGCCACTGGCTGACATCAAACTTACACAGGGGAGTACTCCTGTACACCTGAATCATCAAAAAATCATTAATGGCCTTTCTCTGTTCATACAGTCGGTTCAACATGTGCAGGCTGGAATTTCAACGGGTGGAAACATCGCATATCAGCGTGTGTAGGGGGAGGCCGTTTGGCCGCTGCAACTCGAGGAGGGTGTTCCTGGCTTTGTAGGAATGGATGAAGTGCATGCACAGTTTCCTGGCTATTTTTAGAATCTTCTGAAGATCGGTGGAAGACTTCAGGAACCTTTTCACAATCAGATTGAACACATGCGCCATGCAGGGTGCATGGACCATCCCTCCTCGGTGCAGCGCGGACACCATGTTCCTCCCATTGTCCGTCACCATGGTTCTGATTTGCAGTTGGCGCAGAGAAAGCCACACATCGATTTCTTGCCGCATGACGCGGAGCAGTTCCTCCCCTGTGTGACTTCGGTCACCGAGGCAAGCCAGGTGTAGAACTGCGTGACACCGCTGTGCCCTACACATGTGGTATGATGGAGCAGTACTTGTGGAGGCTGAGATGGTGGTGGAGGAGAAGGAGGCGGACATTGGCGCAGGAGCCGCAGTTTGACAACGTGGAGGAGAAAGTGGCGTCTCCTGTCCAAGTTATTGGTGTGGCTGGGCTGGAAGCACATTTACCCAGTGGGCCGTAAAGGACATGTACTGGCCCTGACCATAGTTACAGCTCCACACGTCTGCGCTGCCGTGCACTTTGGAACAAACCGATAAGCTCAAGGACTGGCCCACCTTCTGTTCTACATATTTGTGAAGGGCTGGTACTGCCTTTTTGGAAAATAAATTACGGCTTGGAACTCTCCACCTCGGCTCGGCCCAGGCCATTAATTCTCTGAACAATGCAGAGTCCACCATTTGGAAAGGGAGGGACTGCAGTACCAACAACTTGGACAGGAGCACGGTCAGCTTCTGCACCTTAGGATGGTTGGACACATACTGTTGTCTCTTTGCAATCGCATTGTTGAACGACTGCTGGCGCCATGAGTAGCGAGGAGCAGGAGCGTCTTGACCGGGAGATGATGGCAAAGAAACAGCTCCCTTCTGCAGAGGTGGTGGAGCCTTGACTGGCTGTAGCAGCATACGTGCCACTGGCCGCTGCTGCGGCGGTGGCAGGATGGACCACTACATCTGAGCCACAGTTCTCCCAGGCCACCGGATGGTGATGCTGCATGTGTTGACGCAGGGCCGTGGTGCCAACGTTAGTTCCCTGGCCATGCTTCACTTTCTGCCCACAGATTCTACATATACCCATATTTGGCTCCTCCGGTGTCTTAGCAAAGAACTGCCACACCACCGAGTAGCTGATTTTACCGCCAACACTCCGCACTGAGTGACTACTACAGCCGCTGCCTCGCTGAGCACCTGTGCCTCTACTTTCTTGGACCTGCGAAGTGGGTTTCTACCCTGTGGCCGCTTGGCTCCCGACCTCACACTGCTGCTACCCTGCTGACTCACGGCCACACATTCCACTTGCTGGCTGCGCCGCTGCCTGAGGCGCAAGCTGACGCCCTCTTCTCCTGACGATGATGAAGCCCTTGCTTCACACGGCTCCCAAGTGCGGTCGGCTACATCATCATCGATTTGTGTTTCATCGTCACTGCTGTCCTCATCACCGGTCTTGGTATGCAGAGGCTGACCCCTCACAACATGACCTCCCATGCCACTCTCCACATCTATACTTTGCCACCTACTGCAAGAATCATGGGATATTGGCCCCATTTCTTTGCTGCCAAGTAGCTGCTGATTGCCCTCCTTAAATTGTTCATCCTCGCTGTATAGTGCCGCTGAGCCCAGACCACATAGTAGATCTCTGGCTGAGGGAACCGGATGGGACAGCTCCCGGGCCATGCCAACTAAGGGTTATGTCTGACGTTCCCACGACCCTTGGCTGCGGTTGCCAGATGTCATCTGGGAGGAAGTGAATGACCTAGTCAACCAATCAAGAACCATTGGGTTGCTGAACAACACACGGCCCCTAGATGACACCGGCAGTTCTGGCCTCACCGAGTGACCCCTGCTGCGACATCCCCTTGCTGTTCTGCGACCTGGGCCTGCTCCAGGAATGTTTGTGCCACTGCCACTCGCATGTGAAGAGCCTGCCACCTCTCTGTCTGACATACTGTTTGTTCTAAAATGTACAGACTCTGTTTAATGAAGATATCTGAATATGATAAATACACAACCTGTATTTGACTCCAAATGAACCCACTAACAAGCTTGGGTAACCCTTGGATATAAATTGCGCTCCACAAATGGCCAGGAAAAATTTATTTGTATGTGCCGTTTAAAAACTCTGTGTATTTTACTGAATATAAAAGCACAAACAGGCTTAATAAACCTTCGGACATGAATTAGGCTACAGCCAAATTTCTTCTTTGGCGGTGAAAAACAACATTTTTTTATTGAGTACAACTGCTGATAATTACTTAGTTAACCCATGGATGTAAATTGCGCAAAAGAAATGTGCTGCCAACAATTACCAGCTTTGTAGCGTGTTAAAACGGCGTGTATTTTACGGAACACAACAACAGAAAAACTCGTAATTAACCTTCGGATATGAATTATGCTACAGCCAAAATTTCTTCTTTGGCGGTGAAAAAAGAACGTTCCTTTTAGTGACCACAACAACAGAACAACGCTTAATTAACCTCTGGATCTAAATTGTGCAAAAGAAATAAGCAACCAAAAATTAAGTGGTATTTGGATTGTAAAAACGCTGTTTCTTTAACTGACTACAATAGCAACAGGCTTAGATAACCCTTGGATATTCAATGTGCTCAAGAACTGAGCAGATAACATTAAAATGTATATGCAGCTGAATTGGACGCACACTGGACTTCAATTCCAATACCCCACAAAATCAAAATTAGAACGTGTAAGAGAAGCAGTCTCTGAGACAAGCTGTGACACCCCCCAAAAATCGCTGTATCAAAGTTAGTTCTTTAGTATGAGATATCATGAGTAGCAGCAGCATCAGCTTCCCTACACAGCACAGTGAAAGCAGTGTAAACTGCCAGCGTCACGCCCGGACTTATAGAGTGCGGTTTCGTCACAGAATCCCGCTGGTATCTGATTGGCTTCATCTCTGCACATGTCATTTAGGCTATGCCTTTCATCCTTCCAGAGTTATTTGGCACATGTAACGCCATGTGCTCGCAGCCATTTTATCAATTAAAAACACGCTTTGTTCCCGCGAATCACCCCAAACTTCGAGTTCGTTCAGAATCGAAGTTTTCCTGAAATTCTAAATGAATTCCACTTTGTTAGAATCAATTCGCCCATCTCTACTCATAATGCCATGTGACATATATTTGTCACAGGTGGCAGCTGTTTATTGTACTGTGACATATAATCATTAGAATGGGTACTGCCATTGCATACATGAAATCACTAGCCGTGTGTGGATTTTATACAGTGCCACAACTGTTGAACCATTGTTTAAATGACTTTGTCCCAAACGGCTTTGGACAATCTGAGACTCTGCAGGACACACCCCAATGGGTAACACCCAGCTGATAAATTCAGCAATACACAAATTACAAGACAAAGTGAAGATGCTTCAGAATTGTTATTTCAGAGGGAACACAAGTATTTACTGAAACAAATATGTCAGAAGATGTCACAGGTCCACTTTAGATCTGATCCCAGCAGTCAATAGTAACCAATGTTAGTATGTACCGTTGAAACCAGAAGTTTACATACATTACATAAAAAAACACATGTGCATGTTTTTCTCACTATCTGACATGAAATCAGAATAAACCTTACCTGTTTTAGATCAATTAGAATGACCAAAATTATTTATATTTGCCAAATGCCAGAATAATGAGAGAGAGAAAAATTTTTAAGACATTTTATCACTTTCAGCAAAGTTAAAAGTTTACATACACTAGGATTACTATGCCTTTAAGCAATTTGGGACAGCTCATATGATGATGTCATGTCTTTGGAAGCTTGATTTATTGGCAACATCTGAGTTAATTAGAGACACACCCGTGGATATATTTTTTGCACATCAGAAACACACTGCTTTTGTGTGTAACATTATTAGAAAGTCTAACAAAATCATCCAAGATATGCACAAGTCTGGATCATCATTGGGTGCAATTTCCAGATACCTAAAGGTGCCTTGTTCATTTTTACAAACAAAGGAAATTGGTTCTGTGTTTCAGAGATGAACGTGCTTTGGTACAACATTGCATATCAACCTAAGAATAAAAGAAAAAGACCTTGTGAAGATGCTGGTGGAAGCTGGTAATCTAAAAAAATAATGTAAAAAAGTAAACAAAAAGTAGAAAAACATTGTCCCATTTATCATTGAAAAATAAGCAATACAAAAATAACATAATTTATTTCACTACATCCATAAAAGTCCGATCTAACATGATATCATATTATCTATCCTTCATGGGGAATAGTGCAAAAAAAAAAAAAAATACAACACCAGAAAAAAATGCATGAAAAGTGATCAAAAAGTTGCATGTACTTTAAATTGGTACTAATAAAAACTATACATGACCATGCAAAGAAATAAGCCAGAACATAGATAGAACTATGGGAAAAATAAAAAAGGCATTGGTCCCAGAAAATGGCACTGAAAAGCAAATTGAAAGAAAAAAGTAGTAAAACACTTAAAATATAGGTCCTGTTCCATAAATTAGCCCTTGTTATAAGCAATAAGCCTTATTTCAATATCGATGGCAAGAGCCTGCACATAGCCAGTACAAGGCTGCGGCCTACTTCTGTCTCCTTTTAAATGTCTCCCGGGCAACTTAAGCCTGTAATACTACTATGGTCTCCTTCTGTGATTAAACAATTACTGGAACATTCTGGGGTCCTCCCAATGCCCTCTGTTCCACTTGCAGTGCATTAGTTGACTAAAAAACCTGACAGAACTTTTGGGCCTATTTTTGGCCTAAATTTGAAAGCCAAGGGGAATAGTGGTTGCTGGTATAAGGCATTTACAAGTTTTTTTGTTTTCTATATTTTAACCCCTTAAGGACCCTGGACGTATGAGTATGTCCCAGGGTCCCTAAGGGTCTTTGCAGGGGGATCACTCCACGACCCCGCCGCACAGCCACCCGGATGATACAGCGCAAACGGACAGCGTCGCCCGCCCGCACTGTTTAACCCTTCAGATGCCGCGGCAAAGATGGCCATGGCGTCTGAGTGAATGAAGATCGGTGCCTCGCTCTGATCTTCAGGGTGATCGGCATTGCCACAGCATAACTGCAGCGAACCGACGCCCGGACATGGCAGCGGGAAGCCCTGTAAATGCTCCCATCACTGCCATGTCTTGGTTTATATATGTTTTTTTTCCACTATTTGTCCCACTTGGAATTTTTTTGTGGTTCCCAGTCTATTCTATAGTACAGTGAATAACACCATTAGAAAGTACATCTTGTCCCGCAAAATAAAACCTTCATATGTCTATGTAGATGGAAAAATAAATAAAGTTATGGCTCTGGGAAGGCGCGAGGGAAAAACGAACGTGTCAACAGCAAAAAAACGCCAGGTCCTTAAGCGGTTAATACATTTAGATTTTTGGTTCAAGAATAAATGTATGATTGTTGTTCATGAGTAAAAAAAATAAGCTCTACCCCAAAAATAAGCCATAGCTGTTTTTTTGGGGAAAAAAATGATTGTAAGACCTGTCTTGTTTTCGGAGAAACACAGTAAAAAGTCAATATGTCTCTTATACTACAAAGTGAACCCAATTGAAGCAATCACTCTCAAAAAAAGTTTTGCAATTGGGTTTTTTCCCAACTACGCCCCAATATTTTGTTACATATATAGCAGTTACATAGTTAGTATGGTTGAAAAAAGACACGTGTCCATCAAGTTCAACCAAGAGTGGGTAAAATGTGGGTGAAGGGAGGGAGACAAGGATTTCAAACCCAGCCTTCCACCTGGTTAATGCCCTGAAACCCGCAAGGCAAGAACCAATCTGCTCCAGGGGAGACTCCATCTCTGACCCCAGAGCCGCCATCAGCCAAGATCCAAAATTTTATATAGCTACATACACATTAATATTCTTTAGTTTCAGATAATTATGTAAGCCTTTCTTTAGACTCCCAACTGTTACTGTTGTGAACAGCTCCTCAGGCAGGCTATTCCACAGATTTACAGTTCTTACAGTGAAGAACGCTCTTCTCTTCTGGAGATTGAATCCATTTTCTCTAGCCGAAGGGAATGTCCCCTTGTCTTTTGAGGGGGCTTTACATGAAATAATTTTTCTCCATACTTTTTGTAGGGACCATTTATATATTTATATAAATTAATCATGTCCCCCTGAAGCCGTCTTTTCTCAAGACTAAATAACTTCAGTTCTACTAACCTCTCCTCATAACTAAGATGCTCCATTCCCCTTATAAGTTTGGTTGCTCGTCTTTGCACTCTCTCTAGCTCCATTACGTCTTTTCTATAAACTGGAACCCAGAACTGAACAGCATATTCTAATTGAGGTCGCACCAATGCTTTATACAGCGGTAGAATTACATCCTTGTCCATGTCTCTTTTAATACACACCAATATCTTACTTAGAGGCAGCTGATTGACACTGCATGCTGTTCTGTAATCTATGATCTACAAGAACGCCCAGATCTTTCTCAACAAGTGATTCTCCAAGTTTTTATCTCCCTAGGACATATGATGCCTGCAGATTATTCGTACCCAGATGCAGAACCTTTCATTTATCCACATTGAACCTCATTTGCCAAGTGGATGCCCAAATACTCAGCCTGTCCAGATCTTCCTGCAATTTATGAGCATCTTCCATTGATTACACTACCCTACATAACTTGGTGTCATCTGCAAAAATAGGAACCATGCTATTGATCATTATATCATTAATAAATACATTATATAAAAGAGGACCCAATACTGAGCCCTGGGGCACTCCACTCTTTAAATCCGGGGACCATTCAGAGTAAGAGTCATTTACCACCCTCTCTGAGTATGATCCGATAGCCAGTTTTTAATCCAATTACACACTGATATTTCTAACCCAATGGATCCTAATTTACCCAACAACCGCTTATGAGGGACAGTGTCAAATGCCTTTGCAAAGTCTAAAAACACAATATCCACAGCCGCCCCACTATTCAGGCTTCTACTCACCTATTCATAAAAACAGATCAGGTTGGTTTGACAACTCTCTCCTTAGTAAAACCATGCTGGCAATTACTTATAATATTGTATTCGTCCACATATTCCTGTATATAGTCCATTATGAGCCCCTCAAACATTTTTTCCCACAGCAGATGTTAAACTTACTGGTACCTGGGTAAGACTTGGAGCCTTTTTTTAATATGGGAACTATATTTGCCTTGCGCCAGTCTCCTAGCACTATACCAGGCACCAGAGAATCTCTAAATATCATATACAGAGGCACACCGACAACAGAGCTGAGCTCTTTAAGGACTCTTGGGTGTAAATCATCATTGCCTGGAGCCTTGTTCACATTCAGTTTATTTAACTTGACTTCGACCATTTCTACACTGAGCCAATTAATTATAGCAGATGATGTATTGACAGTACTGGCACAACTTACATCCACAATGGGCCCACCTGCTTTCTCATCTTTAGTATATATTGTGCTTCTACCTTTTCCTGGTCCTCAGTGACCAGCAACCCATTACTGTTTTTTTAGGGGTCCTACATGCTCCAACTTTGGCTTTTTGGCATTTATATGCTTAAATAATTTATTGGGGTTTGTCTTGCTGTCCTTGGCCACCTTCCTTTCATTTTGAATTTTAGCTGCTTTTATCACTTTTTTACAGATTTTATTAAGCTCTTTGTAATTTTCAAAGGCTAATGCGGACCCCTCTGACATATTTTTTAAATGCACTTTTTTATTCTTTATTGCCATTTTAACAGACGGTAGAAACCATGTCTGATTTAGTTTTAATCCCCTATACTTGTTACCCATAGGAAAACATTTTGTTATAAATTTCCACAGAGAACATTTAATAGCTACTCCTAGTCTATGTCCTGTATTGCGTCCCTCAATAGGGGGAAATTGGCCCTTTTAAAATGTTTTTGTCCTCCCACTCTGTGTTTCTTTTTTCCAGTTTACACTAAAATGAATTATATTGTGGTCACTGTCACCAAGATTTTCAGAAACAGTGACAGCTCCAACAACTTCTGCTTTGTTAGAAATGACCAGATCCAACAGAGCATCACTTCAAGTGGGATCTCCCACAAACTGCCCCATAAAATTATCCTCTAACAGATTGAGGAACTTCCTTCCCTTTTTAGTTCATGCAGAACCATGACCCCAGTCAATGTCTGGGTAATTAAAGTTGCCCATTATTACCACTGTACTCGCTTGTGCTGCCCGCAACATTTGATTTTTTTTATCTCCTCAGTGATGTTCGGGGGTCTATAGAATTACGGCAAAAAATATTTTTTTCTGCATTAACCCCTGCTTGTATTTCCACCCACAATGTTTCCACATCTTTAGCAACTTCACCCTCTATTTCCTCTTTTACATTTGCCTTCATATCACTTCTACATACAGACACACTCGTTCTCCCTTCCTGTTCGCTTTGTCCTTTCTAAATAGATTAAAACCTTGACAGGTTGACATCCCAATAATGCGAGGAGTCCAGCCATGTTTTAGCAATACCAACAACATCAATCTACTCCTCTACAACTAGCGCCTCAAGCTCCCCCATTTTGGTTGCTAGACTTCTGGCATTTGTGAATAGACATTTTAAGTTGCCTTCCAGTTTTACACTTTCCGTCAACGGTATGGGATTATTTCTAACACGTTCATTAGATGGCATGGGATCATATATTACCCGTTCAGTAGACAGCATGGGATTAAACGTTACCCGTTCAGATGGCGGCATGGAATTATAAATCTCTTCTCCAGTGGGATCATACATTACCCATTCAGTTGCGTGACTAAATTATAATTTTTATCACAAAGCTTAAAAATGCAAAAAATCCTATATATATTTGGTATCACTATAAGCTAAAGAAAACATTTATTTATACCACATAATAAACAGTATAAAATAATGCAAAAAAAATGACAGGGTTTCTACAGATGTTATGCCGATAGGTGCAAAATGTGTTTATGTGGAGGCAACCAAAAAAAGTTCCAATCTTATGATTAGAGATTGGTGAATTTTGCCGAGATTTGCCGAGTTCGCTGAATTTTCGCCTTAAAAACAGCTATTTACAGGCTGCAGAGAGCCTATAGGGTGTTGTAGAACATTTTGCCATGCTCAAATATGCATAGGGAGCATGGTTTGTCTTCATACAATGCTGTGTTTTCATATGACACACACATGACAGCCACCGCTCTTAGAATCGCTTCACTCTAAAATTCCCTGGGCACTTACAGGGGCAAAACTGACCAAAAAACTGAAGTGGGAACGCAGCCTGACAAAGTCATGTCAGCGCCAGCTGGAAAGAAACGAGCTGAATGCTAAGATCCTATGATAGCGTCAAAGAACACAGTAGTAGGTTACTGGAGCCGGCACAGTTCGCAGCACAGTAAGGGCGCGTTCCCACTGCACAGGACAAATACCAGCCGGTTTGCCGGCCAGTATTTGTCCTGTTTTGCGCCCGTCCCCACGGCCGCGGGGGGGGACGGCTTTTCTCCATGATGAGCGGAGAACCGCCCGCCCACCGCCCATTGGGAAGCACATCTTCCGTCGGGAAACCGGACGGAAGATTGTGCTTCTACAATGTTTTGCCGCTGGACCGCCAGCGGCAAAACCGTCCGATGGCAAAACCTGTGCAGTGGGGACTGCTGCACAGGTTTTGCATAGAGCACCATTGTGCTCATTTTCGGCCGGTTTTTCAGGCGGTCTGAAAAACCGCAAACCGGCTGAAAAACCGGCCGAAAACCCTTGCCGTGGGGACATGCCCTAAGGGGATGTCACAGAAGGGGTCACTCCACGAGGACAGAGCTTTACACTGTCACCAGATACTTCCACAGAATATGACAGAACCTGTTCTCTTAAACGCTGATACATGTAGAGGCCACCCGAATGAGTGGAGAGGGTGTCGGCAGTAATTTTGCGTTGACGTGTCTGATCATTTTGCCCTTCCTTTCATCCGTCAGTGTCTGCTTTCAATCGGTCAGTAATCCATCAGTATTGCTAAAGCCAAAAACAAACAGGAGTTGATCCAAAACAGAGATGACCAGTAAATGGGAAATTTGCATGTCTTCTGTATCCACTAATCAAATATGAAAAATAGAGAAAAAGCTCACCGGGAGTCCCAAATGTGAAAGTGCTGCCGTTCAGTCCTGTTATCTCATGGTGCTACGGAAAACAAACGTCCGGCTGTAGACGTAGAATCAACCTGAAATCTTCAAGGTAATCCAGCACTCATGTGAGGTAAATCCACAAAACATATATTCGGAAAAAAAACCACACTCTTTATTGAAAAAAAGTTATAACTTTTTTTCAATAAAGAGTGTGTTTTTTTCCGAATATACGTTTTGTGGATTTACCTCACATGAGTGCTGGATTACCTTGGAGTCTTCTGTATCCACTCCTGCTTTTGGCTAGACAATCCCGATCCTTCCCATTCCTTCTGACAGGTGAAAAGAAGGGGAAAACCAAACATAGTGGCAACGTCATAGAATGGTGGAGGGTGGAAACAGCATTAGGAAACCACAGGGTGTTCCAGTGAGACAGCGGTCAATTGGCAGCAGCATGAGTAGGCCACAGAGTGGCACAATCACAGAGTGTGGAGGTGGCAGCAGCATCAGTAGGCCACAGAGTGGCACAAAGACAGAGTGTGGAGGTGGCAACATCAGTAGGCCACAGAGTGGCACAATCACAGAGTGTGGAGGTGGCAGCAACATCAGTAGGCCACAGAGTGGCACAAAGACAGAGTGTGGAGGTGGCAACAACATGAGTAGACCACAGATTGGCACAATGACACAAGGTGGAGGTGACGGCAGCAACAGCAGCAGCATGAGGTCATAGAGTGGCACAATGACACAGTGTGGAGGTGGCAGCAACATCAGGAGCCCACAGATTGGCACAATGACACAGTGTGGAGGTGACGTCAGCAACAGCAGCAGCATGAGGTCATAGAGTGGCACATAGACAAATTCTGGAGGTGGCAGCAACATCAGGAGCACACAGATTGGCACAATGACACAGTGTGGAGGTGAAGGAAGCAACCGCAGCAGAATGAGGTCATAGAGTGGCACAGTGACACAGTGTGGAGGTGGCAGCAGCATCAAGAGCCCACAGATTGGCACAATGACACAGTGTGGAGGTGACGACAGCAACAGCAACAGCATGAGGTCATAGAGTGGCAAAATGAATTCAGGGTACAACAGTGTGTTGACAGATGTCTCCCTATTATACTTGGGAATACAGAGATGGAGCAGATTCCTGTGTTTATTCGTGACTTTGCTGAAGTATTTTCTCAGAAACAGTCGGAGATACTACCCCCCATAGATCTTATGACCATTGACCTATTGACCTATTGCCCGGAGTAAAGTTTCCCAAGGGGAGGATATATAATCTGTCAGGTCCTGAAAGACTAGCCATGAAGCAGTATATTGCAGAAAGCCTACAGAAAGGGTATATCCGACCTTCTGTGTCTCCTATGAGTGCAGGGTTTTTCTTTGTGGGAAAGAAGAATGGAGGCCTCCGTCCATGCATAGACTACCATGAACTAAATAAGATAATGGTAAAAAATCAATACCCTTTACCTTTGATTCCAGATCTGTTTAACCAAATCCAAGGAGCGAAGTGGTTTTCCAAGTTGGACCTGAGAGGTGCCTATAACCTCATCCGTATCCAAGAAGGGGATGAGTGGAAAACCACGTTTAACACTCCTGAGGGTCATTTTGAATATCTGGTTATGCCGTTTGGGTTGTGTAATGCTCCAGCGGTCTTCCAGAACTTTGTTAATGAGATTTTCCGGGAACTCATTGGTCGTTGTATGGACGTTTACCTGGATGACATTTTAATCTATTCGAAAGATTGGTCGTCACACGTTAAACACGTACGACAGGTATTGCGGATCCTGAACGAGAATAGTTTGTTTGTCAAGCTTGACAAGCTGTGTTTTCGGGGTGCAGGAAGTACCGTTTCTTGGGTATATCCTGACTCCTAACTCATTTTGTATGGACCCCTGTAAAATTCAAGCCATTCTCGACTGGGTCCATACTTCATCCGTGAAAGTCCTACAGCGATTCCTAGGGTTTGCTAATTATTATTGTAAATTTATCCATAATTTTTCTGTCCTAGTTCGTCCGTTGACTGACATAACTAAGAAGGGGGTGAAGTTCAATAATTGGCAACCGGGAGGCCTAAGGCTTTTTTTAAAAATTTAAAGCAGTTTTGTTCTGCCCCTTTTGATTCAAGCAGATCTAATAAACCCTTTGTTGTCGAGGTTATGCTTCTGATAGGGGGGCGGGGGGCGGACTTTCTCAGGGTCTGCTCCGTACAATTTCGCCCTTTGTCTTTTTTTCCCGCAAAATTTTTCCTGGGCTAGAATTATGACGGTGGAAATCGAAGTTGTTGTAAAAATTGGCCTTTGAGGAAGGTCCACTTCCCGAAGTGCCCAACATCAATCACGTTCTTACTGATCATAAAACCTTACCTTTTTAGAAAATGCAAAAAGGTTTTAATCCACGCAGGCACGTTGGGCTTTAATTTTTTTACTCGTTTTAACTTTTTTGTCTTACAAAACCAGGTTCAAGAATTTTAAACAATGCTCTATCTAAACTTCTGTCCATCACTATTTTGAGGATTGCTTTGGCCATCAACACGGCGATGGTCGATAGTCACCACATCGACAATAAGTCAAATGGGAGGGTGATTAGACAAAGACCATTAAAGTCTATGGGAGAGCAACAACACCTTCATTTTTACACCCAAAAAGGGCGGGAAAGCTGAATTAACATCCCCCAAAAGTCAAAGGGTACTCTACATCTTGGGCAACACATTTGGGTTTATAAAACCACAAAAAAAAATCACAACCCATCACAACCCTGTCTGTACCACAGCTTTACGCCTTAAACCGCAACACCCACAATTAAAAAAGGCCAAAGGCATATGATTAACCATCATTTTACTTGAACGGACATTGAATATCCTGTCCGAACGCAGCATGACCCCAAACCGCAGCCCCCAATTTAAAAGGCCGGGGAAAAAAGGGAGTCTTTCAACCCACCATTTTAGTTTCACGGACATAGACATCCCTGTCCGGGGCCACAGCAGGCCCCAAACCGCATGACCCCAATTAAAAAGTGCCGGGGAAAAAGGGAGTTTTTTAAACCCCCCTTTTATTGAACTGGACTTGACATCCCTGTCCGGACCACAGTAGACCAAAAACCCTGTCGCCCCCCAAATTAAAAAGTTGGGGAAAAAGGAGTCTTTGAACCCCATTTTATTTGAACGGACATTAACTATATCGTCCAAAACCCAGAATGAATTAAACGTCTATCCACAGAAAAAAATGCCAAAATGGGATCTTTCAAGACCATTTTAGTTTCACTGGACATATACTGCCCCTTTCCGGGTAGGGGCTTGCCCCCCCGATAGTGGGCCCAAATTGAGCTTCACTTGGAAAAAAATGGGGGTTAACCCCGTTCCACCCGGGGGCCCCTTTTTTTTGGCATTCTTTTTCTTTTTTTTACTCAACGTGCTGGGGAAAATTGTATCTTACTTTGTTCTCTGCCGTGCCCCAACCCATGTCCTCTGAAAAAACCCACATCGTCAAGTTTTTCCTGTCCCTCCCTTTACAATTAAAGGGGAATTTTTTTCCCACTATTTGACATGAAAAGTTTTTTAGTATTTTTAATTCTAAAAACACATTTTTAAAATGGGAGGGAATCCCCCCATGTCTTTGTTTCCTTTTTAAAAATTGTTTTAAAAAGGGTTTTCTCAATACGGGGATATGCTTTTTTAAAATTTTGCAAAAACAAGTCATTTTGCTATGTTTCCATTAACAGTGTCCAACCTTTTCCCTGTTTCTGACAGAAAACCTCCCTTTTTAGCCACCTGACAATTGGAAGAAAAAATGTCTTTAAAAAAAATTTTTTTTTATAATAGACCTGTAGTATACTGCATTTAAAAGCAAAATGCCCCCGAAAATTCAAAGCATGACCCTTGAGCCTTTTTGGGAAAATTTTTAAAGAACAAATTCTGTTAGAAACAAAAATTTTTTTATAATAGGACCTGTAGTATAGCTGCTTTTCAAAGCAAAATGCCCCCAAAATTTCAAAGCAACCCTTAGCCATTTTGGGACAAGTGAATAACAAATGTCTGTTAGAAACAACATTTTTTTTATAATAACCTGTAGTATAGCGCATTTAAAAAGCAAAAGCCCCCAAAATTCAAAGCATGCCCCTTACCATTTTTGGAAAATTTTGTGAAGAACAAATGTCTTTTAAAGCAAAATTTTTTAGAATAGGACCTGAGTATAGCTGCATGCACAGCAAAATGCCCCCAAAAATTAAAAACATGACCCATGACCACTTTTGAAAATTGTGAAAACAAATTCTATTATAAACAACATTTTTTAGAATTGACCTGAGTATTGCTCCATTTCAAAGCAAAATGCCGCCAAAAATTAAAAAGCATACCCTTTGAGCCCCTTTGGGCAATTGTGAAGAACAATGTCTTTAGAAACAACATTTTTTTTTAATATGGGCCCTTTAGTTTTGCTGCTTTTAAAAAGCACAGCCCCAAAAAAAAATTTAAAAAAGACTTCTCAGCCACTTTTAAAAAATTTGGGGGGGGCAAAAAAGCCACTTAAAAGCCACTGCTGTTCCAAAGGACCAAATTAAGTTAATCTCACCCCAAACATGACTAAAAAACCTTTGACAATGCAAAACTTCTAAAGATAAAGTATAAAGGAATACGGTGTTTATGAAACCTTGCTGTTTTTTAAGTCCCTCCCCGAAAAACCAGCAAAATGAACGGGGGAAAAGAGAAAAAAAATTTGCAGCAAAAAAAGATCATTTTAAAAAACATTTCTCAAGAGGACCTTTCGGGTTGAAGGGGAAATGGAAGAAAAACCGAACTAATGGGTGACCCCAATTGGGTTCAAAACTCACAGAGATCCATGCCTGATTCACTGATGAAAGCCCAACGATCCACATTATCTGTGGAAAGCCATGCTTTTTGTCTGTAATTACTTTTTCCCCTGTGCAAGGCCGCTCAAATGACGCGGATGCGGGCAGGAAAAACACCCTAGGCGCGGCGAGCCAGCTCGGGCCATTCGTCCCTTTTTGGGATCCCAAAGTCTTTTGGGGTCCAAACACAAAAAAAACATCGGGTTGAGACGCAGATAGTCGTGCACCAAATCTTAAGCGGTCTCTTTTTGGATGTTGCCCGCATTGCAGGTTTGGGTGAGTGGTAAACAAAATTGCCAGGGTCACCCATAGGTTCTACCACCTTGCCTGCTGCTGCTCCCTACGGCTACTTGGGCACCTATGCTGTCACGTCGATAGTTGTTCCAACCCGGACTTTTTGGGGAACGTAAAGCAGCCCCAACACATGCCCTCCAGTTTATCAACAAAAGTCTCCATTTCCTCATTTTACCTCTTTTTGGGGTGGGTGGAAGGAAAGTGCTGAATTTTTTTTGTACCGGGGATCCAGGGGGGTGGCTACCCAGTACGGGTTTTCATTTTGATGGGCCTTAATGCGGGGATCAGTTGGAGAAATGGAGCACAAAGCCTCAGTGAGAGAGGGCCCTTTGTTTTTCCCAACCCGGGTTCAGGGGCACTAAAAACTAACTTCCTCATCTTCCTCCCCGCCTTAAAATTCGCACCCCCCCCTTTTTCCCAAAGGGCAGGGACGCCAACGTCGGGGTCTAGAATACTCCCCCCCCCTGCCCCTCCGGCACGCTTCAACACGCCCCTACTTCCCGAAGATGCACCCGAGAGCTGAGGCCCCCTTCACAGCTCTGGACCCCAAACCCACTCCCTAATGAAACCGAGAAATTGTAAACTGCGGCCTTTGTGGATTTGACGAGAGAAAGGCCCCGTGTCCGCACTGTGCCACACTCCCCGCCGGGGGGTACCTGTTTTTTCAGATTCCAACTCATTCCCAAACTAAATCACCACAATCCATGCTGACAAGGCTTGGCCGCACTGACCATTTGGGGGCTTTTTAAAAACGGCAAGGAGGGTGCAGAGCTTTTTCACCTCCTCCACTCCTGGCCAACACCCCGAGTCCCACCCTGCTTGTCGGGGCCATTTCACTTCGTACTGCGTAAGGGCATGCCTGCTGCCACAATCCTGGAGAAAGGGGGTTTTGGGAATTCCAGGGGTTTTGCCACGTCAACAATAGACGGTTGACGGGGGGCCGACGACCTGCAACGCAGCCAGGCGGATAAGCAGGGGCGAACGCGGAAGTGCGAACTTAGACTTCGACCCTTCCTCAGCAGTCAATCCAACCCGGGAGCTCTTTAAAAATTCTGACGACAAGGGTTCCCTACAGTGCCCGGGAAGGGATGTCCCGCCCCTACCGACTTTAAGGCGGGTAGCAGATTTTTCGCCCAACGCACCCACCTGCCGGCACAAGGTTTTTGGCACCCACCAGCCTCGGCTCGTTGCGGAGAGCCGTCCACAAACTCCTGACCTGTGTGTGGGGCGGCTCCAAGACAGATTAATTTTAACATGGCCGGTTTCCTGGGGATGTGATGCCACCAGAGGACCTTGGGGGAAAGAACCCTGCACCATCCCGCGGTTTTAAACTTTCCCGAGCCTGAGAGCCACCGCCCCCCAAGACATCCACCCCCCACCCCTGAGCTGCCAAAGATAAAAACGCCTTGGCCGGCTTACTGTCCAGTGCCCGGGTGGGCCCCGAGGGCTTTTTTCCCGGGCCACAATGCAGACAAGCGCTTGAAATTTTAGATGACACTGGCGGCCAGGGCGGACGGCTTTTCTGCAAAAAAAAAGCCCGCTCGCATCTGGGATTGGTGCAGGGAAGGCCAGACGGGCGGGAAACCCCTCTTTTTCCACCAACGGAAAAACAACATTTCCCAAGGCCAAAAACCGGCAATCCCCCATTTACTTTTTTGGGTTTGGGAAAGGTTTGGGGGTTTTAAAATTTTCTTCTGCTCCCCAAAACCCGGAAGCAGAAGGGTGGGTGCTAACTGGCCCGTACGGCGTCAGGGTCGTCAAACGGCGAAGAGAAGGGGTTTTGTGGGCTCTGGGGGGCTGGTGGGATCGGCGACGGGGGAGGCTGAAGCGGAGGCTGACCCTATCATGACTCGAAGACATGGGGACGAGGAAAAGCTTGGGGGTGGCGGGGGAGGGGGGAGGCGAGACAGAGGGGGGACAGTGGTTGGAGGCCCGGCGTCGGGCTGTCCCCCTTTTTGGCCAAGGGTTTCCTCCTTTCAACTCAGCATTCGCTGCATGTGACTAGAATTTGGTGGGGGTTTTAACCACCAAGGGTTCTTGCCTCTACTTATCGTTTACGGCAAAGGCGGCATATGACACCTGGGTGAATCAAGGCTTTCTCAAGAAGGCCCAGGGCTTAGAAAGGGCCGGACCTTTTTGACGGCGATACAGGAGCGGGGTTTTTCGCTGACCGTGGCTGCGGGAAACATATCACGGGCTCTGCGACCGCCCTCTTTTCCCTTTTTGGGCGGGAAACCCTACTTACACTTTCCCATCGTCTTCTCCTCGTCCATAATGAAGCGCTCGCAAGCAAATTCTGCTGAAAAGACCCCGTTGGGTCCCCAATTCGTCATCATCATCACAAAACCGGGGACTTGGTCGTCCCGACATTCTCCATCCCGGACTGCAGCTACAAACAAGAGGGGCGAAGGGGTTGCCGCCCCCCCGGGGTTTTTTTCCGATTGCCGGCCCCTTCCCCTTTTCCCCCCTCTGATGGGATCATAACTGGGGGTCAAGCAAGAAAATCATCCTCTTTGGGCCCCTTGATCTTTTTAACATGCCTTTTGACCCCAACCGCATTTTGTCATCAAAAGGTCTTCAAAAGTGATTACCACAGTTGACATTTTGGGCGCTTCAGTTGCGGATGCTGGGGAAGCTGATAACGAATTTGTGCCTTGACTGGGAGGGCGGGAGGTAAGCGCTGGAGCAGGGTTTCATTAACCACTGAAGACATTTGGGACCTGTTTTGTTATGAGATTCACAGGGCCCTGACCCCAAAGCGAGACAGGCGGACGGTCCTGCCAAAACATCCCCTGGTGCGTTTGCCCCCAGCACGGAAGGAACACCTTCTCTACCTCTACCTCCTTCCACCCCCCTCTTTGCTCACTTTCCCCCGAATTTCGCCCATTTTTCAGAAATATAAAAATTTGAGATATGGAAAGGGTTGGGAAAATCTCTTAAAAAAGAAAGGCAAAAACAGCTATTCCAAATCCCCAAATCAAAAAAAAAATTGCTGGATTTAAAAATAACGCAAAGTAATCTATCAACAAAGCTGGCCTGCCCAAAGGAAAAAAAACGTACTGAAATGTAATTCGGATAATACAAAGTATTTTTTTTGGGACCCAAACAATTCACCTGTGGTACTACAAAATTCTGTATTTAAATTTAACTGCAAAGTAATCTATCAACAAAGCTGGGCCCGCCAAAGGAAAAAACCGTATCTGAAATGTAAATTTTGGAAATAAAAAGGGATTTTTGGCACCCTTTAATTCACCTGTGGTGACTACAAAATTTTTGGATTCAAATTTAACTGCAAAGAGATCATCAACAAAGCTGGCCTCCCAAAGTGAAAAACACGATCTGAAATTATTCGGGATAATACAAGGTATTTTTTTGCACCTAACAATTCACCCGTGGGGATAAAAAAATTGCTGATTCAAATTTTTTAACTGCAAAGTAGAAAACTATCAACAAAGCTGGCCTGCGCCAAGTGAAAAACACGTATCTGAAAGTATTCGAAAATAAAAGTATTTTTTTCACCTATCAATTCCCTGTGTGACTACAAAAAAGTTGGATTTAAATTTAACTGCAAATAGATCTACACAAAGCTGGCCCGCCCCCCAAATTGAAAAAACACTATCTGAAAAGTATTCGGGTAATACCAAAGGGATTTTTTGCACCTATCAATTCACCTTTGACTAAAAAATTGCTGTATTCAAATTTAAATCAAAGTAGATCTATCAACAAAACTGGGCCCGCGCCAAAATAAAAAACACTATCTGAAATTATTCGGATAATAAAAGGTATTTTTGGGCACCCCCACAATTCACCTGTGGGACTACAAAATTCGGATTCAAATTTAACTGCAAAGTAGATCTATCAACAAACGGCCTGCCCAAAGTGAAAAACCCTATCTAAATGTATTCGATAAAAAAAGGTTTTTTGGCACCTATCAATTTACCTGGGTGACTATAAAAAATTTCTATATTTTAAATTTAAGTGCAAGCGCCTCAAAGAAAAAAGCTGAGTGCGCCCAAAATAAAAAACACGCATCTGTTAAGTATTCGTATAAACAAATATCTTTGGCACCTTTCAATCACCGTGGGACCATAAAAATTTCTGTATTCAAATTTTAAATGCATGCTGCCTCAAAACTAAATATGCACCAATGCAAAAAAAACGTATTGTTATTTATTCATATAAACAAGAATTTTTGGCACCTTTCAATTTACCTGTGGTGACAAAAAATTGCTTGATTCAAATTTTAAGTGCAAACTGCCTCAGTAACAAAAACTGTAGTGCCCAAAATCAAAAACACTAAACCTTTTTTTTTTTTCTATAATCAAATATTTTTGGCACCTTCAATTCACCTTGGTGACATAAAATTGCTGGATTCAGATTAAAATTCAAGCTGCCTCAATGAACAAAGCTTAGTGCCCAAAGTCAAAAAACACGTACTGTTATTTTTTCGTATAAAACAAGGAAAATTTTGGGCACCTTTTAATTCACCTGGGGACTAAAAATTTCTGATTCAATTTTAAATGCAAAAGGGGTCTATCAACAAATCGGACTGGGGAAAAATGCAAAAACACGTAATTTTTATTTTCGTAAAAACAAGAATTTTTGGGACCTTTTAATTCACCTGTGGGTCTAAAAATTGCGTATTCAAATTTAAGTGCAAGGGCCCCAATGAAAAAAGCTGTAGGGACCAAATAAAAAACACGTATCTTTATGAATTCGATAATACAAGATATTTTTGGCACCCTTTCAAATTCACCTGTTGGGGACTAAAAATTGCTGATTCAATTTAAGTGCAACTGCCTCAGTGAACAAGCTGAGGGGCCAAATCAAAAAAAACTATCTGTTATTATTCGTATAATACAAGATATTTTTTGGGACCTTCAATTCACCTTTGGGGACATAAAAAAGCGTATTTAAATTTAATGCAAGCGCCTCAATAAACAAAGCTGTATGCCCAATGTCAAAAAACACGTATCTTTTTTTAAAAAGAAATACAAGAATTTTTGGCACCTTTTTAATTTACCTTGGGTGACTTAAAAAAATTTCGGGTTCAAATTTAGTGCAGGTGGATAACAACAAAGTGGAATGGCAAAATTAAAAAACACCAACTGAAATGTATCTGATAAAAAAGGAGTTTTTTTTTACCTAACAAAGAACCTCAGTTACTAGAAAAATATATCCTATAAGTTCAGGCTGCCCCAAAATCCCGGGAAAAATTTTAATAGAAAAACGTTAATAAAAAGATTGCAGTGCTATGTCTACACTAAGTCTTGGTGAACTTTATCCAGTATTCTTTATAGAGCTTGTCTGTGTTCGCCCGCATGACTTTACAGCGGTAGATGCTCCTTTAAAATTCTCTAGCTAACTACATAAAATCTTCCAATCTCTAATCTAACTAAATTGTAAGGATCACAGCTAATATATAAGGTTTCTCTGTGAAGAAATAGAATAATTTCGCTGAGCTGTTTGGACACAAGCAGAGCGCACGTCCTTCTGCTCTGAGACACTGAGAGACACTGAGGCTGAACAGGAAACGCTGTTCTATGTAAAATGAGGTCATGGGATTTTTCCAGCCAATCGCAACCATACACATCCCAGTCATGACGTCGCACACACATCTCACCCTGCTCATTTCTGTAAGCTGATTTGCTGGCCGCCAAAATGACAGGAAGCGCCGAAAATGGCGCAATCTTAATAGATGATGCACAGATTTTAACCTAAGTTATCAAATGATCTAAAAATTTTGATCAACATAAAAACTGTGCCGATTTCAACTTTGTCGATAATAATCGCTCAACACTACCAGCCACGCTTCCCAGGAGGATCCGGTACCTATATTGCCCAAGGAGACTGCTGTCTCAGCCATTTCCCCTGATTTAGCCACTGAGATTAAGACCCATCAGGATATGAGACCTGCTAATTGTCCTGTTTCGAAGGTCTTTGTTCCCACTCAGTTTCGGCTATGAGTATGAAAAGAATTTCATGATTCCGTGTTATCTGGACATCCTGGAGTGTCTGGCACAAAGAAGCTGATTTCTCGTATTTACTGGTGGCCGTCATTGTCTTGTGATGTTGAGGCCTATGTGGCATCTTGTGAATTCTGCGCTCAGGCAAAGGTTCCCAGAACTCGTCCTCCTGGTGAACTTTGCCCTCTACCTGTACCTGAACATCCATGGACCCATATCTCCATGGATTTTATGACAGATCTTCCTCCTTCAGAGGGCAAAACTGTTATTTGTGTTGTAGTGGACCGTTTCAGTAAAATGTGCCATCTTGTCCCTTTAAGGGGGTTGCCGTCATCCAAGAAACTTGCTGAACTCTTTATCAAGCACATTTTCAAACTACATGGTTTACCAGAGAATATTGTTTCTGACAGAGGGGTTCAGTTATTAAATGCCATGTGTCCTAGCTCTCCCGATGTCTGTTGGCGATGTAGAGCGGCAAAGGGCACCATGACACACATATGGTGGGGCTGTCCTATTCTACAACCCTTCTGGCTTAAAGTGATTAACATAATTTATAGAATAACGGGGATAAAACTGCAAAATAAACCGTCTACCATCCTCCTCTTCCACATTCCCCTGCCTACTAAACTTCTGAAGGCACACCTCCTTACTTTTCTGATCCTTGAAGCTAAAATGATCATTCCACGTTTGTGGCTCTCCACATCCTGCCCATCTATCACTGATTGGATTAGGGAGATTCATGTACTGCAGAGATTGGAGGAGTTTCGGACGGACTCGCCCACACAATCTAGCAAATACCTCTACACATGGGAAGACTGGATCTCTTTCTGCAACACGGACTTCTATCACACATGCAAATAGGGGAGTCTCCTCATATACCCTGACTGCTCAATAGCCTTTCAAGATGTAACACAGAATTGACCTTTTCACCTGACATCATCGCCGAGCCGGCTGAATTTTTTTTTTCTTAATGTTCCTTGGTTTTCCCTTTTCTCCTTCTCTTCTATTCAGACCTCTTACAGTAGTTGGTTTATAAGGCTGTATTTCTGTTGTCTACACGAGCCAACAATGTACTATTTTACAAGTGTGAAATAGACATTCCCCACTGGGGGAGCTGACAGCCCTCCTCTCCCGGCGCTCCACAGCCTGGTTTGAGGATGAGGATTTCTCTTACCTACTTTAAGTAATCTTCAAGCTCTGGCTTGAACGGAACTGGTAAACTCTTGTTCATCGTTTCTAGACATATATTGATAACATTTTTAAACTTCACTTTGAGGCCTAGATACCCTACATCCCCCTCTTCACCCTCACCCCCCCTTTTCTCGTTCTCTCCTCCCTTTTACACCCCGGCCTCGTTGGCTATAAGTATTGTTGTTATCACCAATAGCTGTTTGCCAAATGGTGAACTTTAATGCTTTGTTACACCTTACTATGTACAACCTTTGTCTCGACTACCATGTATGCTGTTTATTCTTGTTTTCTCATTTTGTTGAAATAAAAGCTTTCTTGAATAAGAAAAATGTCAAAAACGTGTCATTTGACCTTGAGCATCAATTACAGCTTGACAACGACATCTCATGTTGTTCACAAGTAGAGTTATTGACTGCTGAGGCATGGCATCCCACTCTTCTTGAAGAGCGTCCCTCAGTTCATTGAGGTTCAGGGTTACAGAATTACAAGCTTCTACAATGCAACTCAGCTGATCCCACAGTTTTTCTAGGAGGTTCAGGTCTGGAGAAAGTGCAGACCCCTCCATTTAAAGCACACCAGTGTCCAACAGCATTTCCCTCATAATGTGATCTCGATGAGCTGGAGCATTGTCCTCCATGAAGATGAAATTAGCCCTGTGTTGTTCATGCAGAAGCATGATGACTAGATTAATGATGTTATTCAAGTAGAAGAGGCTTGTCACTGTACCATTCACAAAGTGTAGGGCAGTTCTATATTTGCTAGACATATCTGGTGACAATAGCACTCTCTTTGATGTCTCCAGTAGTGTTGAGCGATTTTTATCGACAAAGTTGAAATCGGCAAGGTTTTTATGGTGTCAAAATTTTCCCAAAGTTTCATGCGATATCAAGGTTAAAAATCTGTGCATCTTTCTTTTTAAGCCGGCCCCTTTTTCCCCCGGCGCCCCTGAAATTTTTTGGGGGGCCAGCAAATCAATTACAGAATAGAGAAAAGGGTGAAAATGTGTGTGCAAACTTTCAGACTGGGATGTGTAAGGTTGCGATTGGTTTAAAAAAAATTCACATGCCCTCTTTTTACATAAACAAGCTTTCCCTTTTTTTCACCCCTCAGTGTCTCTCAAGCGTCCCCATAGGTAGGACCTGCGTTCCCTAGGGGCCCAAACAAAAAATAAAGCGAAATTAGTCTTTTTCTGCACAGAAAAAACCCTACTTTTAAAGCTGTGATCCTTCCAATTTAGTTAGTTTGGGGTTTTAAAAAATTTTTTTGAAAGTTGGGGCTAGAGAATTTTTAAATCAGAATCTACCACTGGAAAATTCAGGGGCTGGGAGGGGGGGTGGGGGGGCCCCGGGGGGGCAAACCCACAGAAAAGCCCCAAACCCTATAAAGAGCATTTGGATAAATTTCCACCAAGACTTAGTGTGGGCCCATTGTAGGGGAAAAATTTTATTTTTCTAACAACTTCCCATTGAAATTTTTCCCGTAAAAGGGGCCCCCAGCCTGAACTTATTTTGGGATAAACATAATTTCTAGTAACTGCAGGCCCCTTTTTGTTACCCTGAAAAACCTCCCCTTTTATTATCATATACTTTTCAGATGGGTTTTTCAATTTTACCCCATTAAAACCTGTACTTTTTAAATATATCCACCTTGCATTTAAAATTTAAAAAAACCCAAAAGGCAATTTTGGGTAGCCCAGCACAGGTTTTTTTTGCCAAAAAAAAAACCGTGTACAACAAAAACATCACAGTTACGTGTTTTTTTTGATTTTTGGGCCACCCCGCACTTTTTTCTTTCGGGAGGGCAGCATCTAGGGTAAATTTTAAAAAACAGCAATTCTAAAATTCACCACGGGTGAATTGAAAGGTTTCAAAAAATACCTTTTAATTATTTTCAAAAACAAAACAGTTACGTTTTTTTTTTGACTTTTGCGCACCCACCTGTTCATTAAACGCAGCATCTACGTAAATTTTAAAAAACACCCAATTTATATTCACCCACAGGTAAATTTGAAAGGTGCAAAAAAAATTTTACAGTTTATTATTTAAAAACCCATAACACTTC
This sequence comes from Phyllomedusa bahiana, assembly GCA_025379985.1. Lineage (NCBI taxonomy): Eukaryota > Metazoa > Chordata > Amphibia > Anura > Hylidae > Phyllomedusa > Phyllomedusa bahiana. Next base: position 62,138 of record JAODAL010003087.1, read on the forward strand.
TTTTTTTTACTTTTGCGCACCCAGCACTGTTCATTGACGCAGCATCTACGTAAATCAAAAAAAACCCCCCAGCAATTCTTTATTCACCCACAGGTGAATTGAAAGGTGCAAAAAAACATTTTATTATATAAAAACCCCTAACATTTAACGGTTTTTTTTGATTTTTGCACACCCAGCACTGTCCATTGACCAGCATCTACGAAAAACAAAAAACAGAAAACCCTAAATTCACCACAGGTGAATTGAAAGGTGCAAAAAAACCTTTTTTTTTTATTTTTTTTTTTTTTTTTTAAAGGAAAAAACAAACAGTTACGTTTTTTTTTTTGATTTTTGGGCGCCCCCACAACTGTTCATTGACGAAAGCATCAAAGTAAATTTTAAAAACAGCAATTCTAAAATTCACCCCCTTTAATTGAAAGGTCCCAAAAAAAAACCGTTTTTTTATCAAAACATAAAATTTACTGTTTTTGATTTTTTGGCCCCACCCAGCATGTTCATTTGACGAAACCCTTCTACAAAATTTTAAAAAACAGAAAATTCTTTATTCACCACGGGTAAATTTGAAAGGTGCAAAAAAAAACAGTTTTTTTATATCAAAACATAACATTACGGGGTTTTTTGACTTTTGCGCACCCACCCACTTTTTCATTGACGCAGCATCTACGAAAATCTTAAAACGGGCAATTCTAAAATTAAACCACAGGTAAATTTGGGAAAGGTAAAAAAATACAGTTTATTATATAAAAAACATAACACTTAGGGTTTTTTTGACTTTTCCCGCACCCCACACTTTTTCATTGCCCCGCATCAACGCGAAAATCTTAAAAAAAGAAATTTTCTTTTATTCACCACAGGTAAATTTTAAAAGGGTGAAAAAAATACCTTTTTTAAAATTAAATCAAAACAACTTTTTACGTGTTTTTTTGATTTTTTTGCGACCCAGCACTGTCATTAAACGCAGCATCTACAAAAATCTTAAAACAGCAATTCAATTTTCACCACGGGTTAATTAAAAGGGTCAAAAAATACCGTTTAAAAATATCAAAACATAACATTTTACGTGTTTTTTGACTTTTTGCGCACCCACCCCACTGTTCTTTTACCACCACCCAAACGTAAACCCTTAAAACGGGCAATTCAATTTCCCCAAACCAATGAACTGAAAGGTGAAAAAAATACCGTTTTTTATATCAAAACATAACTTACGGTTTTTTTGATTTTTTGCGCACCTAGCACTGTTAAATTGACCAGCATCTACGAAATCAAAAAAACAGCAATTCTATTTCACCACGGGTTTAATTTGAAAGGTGCAAAAAAAAACCTTTTTTAAAAATACAAAACAAAAACATTTTACGTTTTTTTTGACTTTTGCGAAACCCACCCAACTGTTCATTGACGCAGAAAACAAAACTTAAATCTTAAAACGCAATTCTTATACCCCAAACAGGTGAATTAAAAGGTGCAAAAAATCCCTTTTTTTATAAAAAACATAACGGATACGTTTTTTTTTGGACTTTTCCCCATTTCCGATTTGTTGAAGAAAACCTTTTGCATTTTAAATTTGAATCCAGCCAAATTTTGTTTTGTTTAGAGGGATTTGAGAATAGCTGTGATTTCCCCCGTCTTTTAATAAAAAATTTTCCAAAAACAAATTCCATACCTTTTTTAAAATTTTTTTTTTTTTCTGAAAAAGGAGCAAATGCGGGTGGTAAGCAGAAAAGGGGGGGGAAAGCACATGGGAGGTAAAATTTTACGAGAGAAGGTGCTCCTTCCAAAAGGCGACAACCCCGAAAGCCAGCGGATCGTCGGGTTGCAGGACCTTCAGCCCTGTAAAGGGCGGGGGTCAGGGGCCCTGTGAATCAAAGTAACGAACATCGTCGCCAATCTGTCCTTAAATTGGAAAATTTCCAACCTCCCATCTGGGCATTTTAAACCCCCTCGTCCTGGGCCAACCCCCCCCAAAGGGGCCACAAATGCCCGTAAACACATCATCGGGCATCTGCCAAAAAGAAGCACCCCAAAATGTCAACCGTGTACCCCCCACTAGGGAAATAACCCAAATTTTCTGAAAAACCCCCTTTAAAGACAAAATGGGGTTTGGGGGTCAGAAGGCATTTTTAAAAGATCAAAAACCCCCAAAAAGGGATAATTTTCTCTGCTCGACGCCCAGTTTCCCCTGATGCCATAAAGGGGGGGGGAAAGGGAACCCGGAAAATTTGGGAAAAAAATCCCGGGGGTCCGGCAACCCCTTTTGGCATCCCCCTTTGCTTGTACCCCCAAATTTCGGGAAACAGAAAGTCAGGACGACCAAGTCACCTGTGTTGTTTGATGATGAAATGCCCGACATTGGGGACCATCCGGGGTTTTTTCTGCAAATTTTGCCGCCGAGCGCTTCATTACGGACAGGAGGAAGACGGGGGGGTATGCCCAATAGGGGCCCCCGCCCAAAAAGGGAGGGGGCGGCCCGAAAGAATTCCGCTGATAGATTCCCCCCACCCCCACGGTCAGCGCAAACCCCGCCCCGTTTAAATTGCCGTCAAAAGGTCCAAAACCTCTCAACCCTTTGGGCCTTTTTTGACCAAAGCCTCTGATTCCCCCCACATGTTAAATTTTCCGCCTTTGCCTTTAAACGCATAAAAAAAGAGGCAAGAACCTTAAGGGGTTTAAAACCACCACCAACTTTCTAGTCCATGCAGCAAATGCATGAGTTGAAATGGAGGGGAAAAATTTGGCCAAAAAAAGGGGCCAACCGACGCCGGGCCTCCAACCCTGTCAAAATAACCCCCTTTTGGCTCCGCCCCCTCCTCCTCTGCCCCCCACCAAGCGTTCCTCACCCCATTCCTCTCAAGTAAAGATCAGGGATCACCTCCCCCCTTTCAGTCTCCCCCGTCCCCCCGACCCCCAAACCACCACCACCAGAGAACCCTTTAAAAACCCCTTCCCCTTCCCCCATTTTGGGAACACCGCACGCCATACAGGGGCCCAAATCTAAGGCACCCAAAGCCTTCTGTTTTCCCAGGTTTGGGAGGCAGAAGAAGCATTTTTAACCCCCCAAACCACCCCAAAAAGCCCAAAGCCTGAATGTCAGCATTGCCAGGTTTTTGGGCCCTTTGGGAAATGTTCCTTTTCCCCGTCTGGTGGACACAGAGGGGTTTTCCCCGCCATTTCATGGCCCTCGTTGCCCCCAATTTCCAGGGGCCCCAAGCCCTCAATTTCTTTGCCAGAAAAACCGCCCTGCCCCGGCAAACCACTGTCATCCCAAAATTTCAAGCGCGTTGTCCCCCATCTGTGTCCGGAAAAGTCCATCTCACCACCGACACATGGACTATAAGGGACGGCCCAAAGGGCCCTTATAATCCTGTGACCCGCTCACTGGTTTAGCTGGGTGGATGTCTCGGGGGGACGGTGGGTCTCCCGGCTCGGGCACGCTCTTTTAAAAACCGCAGGGATTTTGGGGAGGGCCTTTCCCCCAAAGGGCCCTGGGGCATCAGGGGCCCAAAGACACCAAGGGCCGGGTTGAAATTTTAAAAAGCCTTTGGGCCGGGCCCCCGACCAGGAAAAGCTGGGACGCCTAATCAACGAGACCCCCAGGGCGGCTTTTGACCGGGAAACCCTTTTGCCCCGGGGAAGGGGTTGTGCGATAACCCGGGGGAAATCTGGGCCCGGGCCCCCCTTAAGATCGGGAGGCTGGAGGGAAAATCCCCTTGCCTTGGGACAAAGTCAAAGCCCCCTTTCGTCCAAAAATTTCTTTAAAGAGCTACCGGGGTCCTTTGGGCTGCCTGCTGGGAAGGGAAAGGGTCCCAAGGGCCCAAAATTTTGCCTTTTCCGGGCCCCCGGGGCCCCCCGCTTCGTTTCCCCCCTGTGCTTTGCAGCCTCAGCTCGGCCTCCCCGCCCAAACCCTCTTTTGTTTGACCTTTGGGAACACGGGTGGGAAATTTCCCCCCTCCACATGCTCCCCCGATTGTGGCAGCAGCGCAATGCCATTACGCAGTACTAAGGGGACACATGGCCCGACAAGCAGCGGGACAAAACCTCGGGATTGAACCCCGAAAAAGTGGAGGGGGGGTTAAAGAGCCTTCACCAACCTTTTTTTGTTTTTGATAAAAACCCCCAAAATGGGCCCGTGCGGGCAATGGCCCCCGTCAGCATGACATTGGGTGATCTTTGTTCTGGAAAAGATGTTGGACACTCCGAAACAACAGGTCCCCCCCCCCCCCGGCGGAGGAGGGGACGGACACAAATGGGGGACACGGACCCCTTTTTCTCCGTCAAAACCACAAGGGCCCCACAGTTTTCAAAAATTTTTATCGGTCTTCATTTTGGCAATGGTTCGGGGTCCAAGCTAGGCAAGGTGGCGCATCACTCAAACCCGGGGGCATCCTCCAGGGAAAATCAGGCTGGGGTTTAAGCTGTGCCGGGGGCAGCGGGGGGAGGAGGAAAGGGGGGGAGGAGGTAAATTTCCCAACACCGATGTTTAAACCAAAGTCCCTGCCCCTTGGGAAAAAGGTTTGGGGGCGAATTTGAGGCGGAGGAGGAAGATGAGGAAGATCAGTTTTTCTAGTGCCCCTCGACCCAGAGGCTTGGGAAATCAAAGGGTCCACTCTCAAATGAGTGCTTGGAAACCCAATTTCCCCCAACATGGGTCCTCGCATTAATCCATAAAAAAGAAAAACAGTTAAATGGGTGGCCCCCCCTCCTGGATTTCCCCCGGGAAAAAAACAAAAAACAACACTTTCCTTTCCAAACCCACCCCCAAAAAGAAGGAAAAAAGCAGGAAATGGAGACCCCTTTCTGATTTAACAAATTGGGGACATCTTTGCGTCTGCTTCACGTTCCCCCCAAATTCACGGGGGGAACAACATCAGGCGAGGGGACAGCAGTAAAATGCCAATAGGCGTAGCGGGAAGCAGCAGGCAAAGGGGGCAAAGCCCCAATGGGTTACCTCTGGGAATCTTTGTTTACCACCTCCCCCGACGCATGCAAAGCCGGGCCCACCATCCAACACACAGAGATCACTTAAGATCATGGTTCAAAGACCTTTTTCTGCGTCTCAACACCCATGTTTTTGGGATGTGTTTTCCCACCCCAAAAACTTCTGGGGTTTTCCAAAAAAAGGGCGAAAAGGGCCCCCAGCTGGCCCCCTCACCCCATAAGGGGGTTTTTCCGCCCCGCAGCCACGTCAAATTTTGAGCGGGGGCCTTCCAAAAAAAAGCTGGGGGAGTCATTTCAGGGCAAACGCCCCCGGGGTTTCCCCCGGATAATTTTGGATCCCTTTTGACTTTCCCTCCCAAATGAATCAGGCTTGGGTCCCGATGGGGGTTTTGGCCCCAAAACTGAGGGCCCCCGAAAGTTTTTCCCCGTTTTACTTCCCCATTCCTTTTCAAACAAAATGGTTTCCCCTTAAAACTTTTTTTAAAATTTATCATTTTTTTAAATGCAAATTTTTAAATTCTCTTTTCCCAACAGTTCATTTTTTTCTGGTTTTGGGTGGAAGGGGAAATGTAAAAAGACAGCAAGGTTTCATACAACCCCGAATTTTCCTTTAAATCACTTTATCTTAAAAGTTTTCGCATTTCAAAAAAATTTTGAGGGCATGTTGCTGGTTTAGATACAGCAATTTTTTTTTTAAACATGGCCCTTGGAACAAATTGTGACTTTTTAAGTGGCATTTTTTCCCTCAAAAATTTTTAATAGGGCTGAAAGTCATAAAATTTTAATAATTTTTTTGGGGTCCTGTTGCTTGTGAAAATACAGCCCATAATTATGGGGCCTTTTGGGAACCCGAAAAAGTGGCTTTTTAAGTGGCCTTCTTCCCCAAACACAAAATTTTTAAAAGTGGGGTGAGAAGTCCCTATTTTTTTAATTTTTTAGGGGGCTGTTGCTGTGAGATACAGCTATTAAAATTATGGTTTCCTTTTGGGAAAAGAAATGTGGCTTCAAAGTGGAATTTTTTCCCCACAATTTTTTAATATGGGTTTTGGGAAATCAATTTAAAATTTTTTTTTTGGTTTTAAAAGTAGCTGTTTAGATAAAAGCAATAATCATGGTCCTTTTAACAAAAGGGGCTTTTTAAGTGGCATTTTTCCCCCTTTAACAATTTTTAAAAGAGTGGCGGGGAAGTCCCTTTTTATAAATTTTTTTTGGGGCATGCGCTTTTTTAAATGCGCAATAAAATACCGGTCCTATTATAAAAAAATGTTGTTTCTAACAACATTTGGTTTTTTCACAAAATTTACCAAAGTGGCTCAAGGGGCCCTGCTTTTAAAATTTTTGGGGGGATTTTTCTGTGACATGCAGCTAAAACTAAAGGTTTCCCATTCTAAAAAAAATTTTTTTCTTAAAAAGACATTTTGTTCTTCACAATTGTCAAGAGGGCTCAAAGGGGGATGGGGCGTTTAGAAACAGGAATAGTTTGGACACCCGTTAATGGACACATATTGCAAAAAAACTTGTTTTTGCAAAAATCTTTTAAAATAGCAAACAATCCCTTTATGAGAAAAAAACCCATTTAATACAATGAAAAAAAGAGAAACAAAGACAAGGGGGGTTTCCCTCCTATTTTTTAAAAAGGGGTTTTTCTAGAATTAAAGTAAATAAAAAAAATTGCATGGGAAAAAAAAATACTGTTTTAAAAAAATTCCCCTTAAAAAATACAAGGGAGGTACAGGAAAACTCGACCAATGTAGGTTAAAACAGGGGGACATTTAAATAAGGGAGCACGGGCAAGAACAAAGTACAAGGGCCTTTTTCCCCCCCGCACGTTGAATAAAAATGAAAAAAAGAATCCAAGATAAAAGGGGAAACCCGGGGGGTTCCCCAGTATTTTTTAAGTGAAGCTCAATTGGGCCACACACCATACGGAGGGGGAAGCGCACCCAGGTTTTGACTGTGTACAGAGGGAAGGCTTGGAAATTCTCCCCCCCACAACCTTCCCCTTCCGCACTCCCGCCCTTTAGCACGACATTTTTTTGGGTTTCTGCTCATCAGGGGAATTTTTTAAACCCGCGGGGTTAATAGAGACGGACGCCAGCCTGGGCCCCCCTTTAACCCCCCACCCCCCTTTTAAATTCCCGGGGCCCCCCGGGCATGCTGTGGCCCAGGAAAAGGTAAACCAAAGTCCAGTTCAAAATAAAATGGGGGGTTTTAAAGACTCCTTTTTTTCCCCCTTTTTTTAAAAGTGGGGGGCTGCAGGTTTTTGGGGGTCATTTCTGTGGGGGCCCCGGAGAGGGATAGTCCCAAAGTCCCTTTAAAAATAAAATGGGGGGTTTAAAAAACCCTTTTTTCCGGCACTTTTTTAAAAAAAGGGGGGGGTTTAGCAGGTTTGGGGCTTTATCTGTGGGGCCCCGGAGGGGGTTTTTGAGTCAATGTTCCCCGTGAAACTAAAATGGTGGTTGAAAGAACCCTTTTTTCCCCGGGACTTTTTAAATGTGGGGGTTCCCCTGCAGGTTTGGGGGTCATGCTGTTTTCCCAGGCCCGGTAAAAGGCAATTCCAGTGAAACTAAAATGGTGGGTTTAAAGACTCCTTTTTTCCCCCACTTTTTAAAAGGGGGGCATTTCAGGTTTGGGCTCATGCCCGTGGGCCCCGGGCCCGGTATAGTCAATGTCCAGGAAACAAAAAAGGGGGTTGAAAGACTCCTTTTTTCCCCACTTTTTTAAATGGGGGGGGTCATGCAGGTTTTGGGGGTCATGCTTGGGGCCCAAAACAGGGAAAAGTCAATTTTCCATGAAACTAAAAATTTGGGGGGTTGAAAGCGCCCTTTTCCGGCCCCTTTTTTAAATGTGGGGGGCATGCAGGTTTTGGGCTCATGCTTTTGGGCCCCGGGCAGGTAAAAATCAATGTCCAGTGAAACTAAAATGGTGGTTGAAAAAACCCTTTTTTCCGGGACTTTTTAAATTTTGGGGGTCCATGCAGGTTTTTGGGGCTCAAGCTGTGGCCCAGACCCCGGTATAAATCCCCAAAGTTTCCCGTGAAACTAAAATGGGGTTGAAAAAACTCCTTTTTTTCCGGGACTTTTTTAAAGTGGGGGCATGCAGGTTGGGGGTCAAGCCTGCCCTTCCAGACAGGGATATTCAAAGTTCCAGTTTTAAGGAACATGATGGTTTTAAAAACATACTGCCTTCCGGCACTTTTTAAAATTTTTGGGGGATGCAGGTTTTAAAGGGCAGGTTTGGTTACAAAAACAGGGATAGGGAAATGGTCCCGTGACTTTTTTTTAACCTAAGTTTTTTGCCCAAGATGTAAACACGTATCCATTTGACTGTTTTGGGTTTTAAAATTTTAGCTTCTCCAGGGCCCTTTTTTGGGGTAATAATGAAGGGTTTTTTGCTCCCCCCCAAAAAAGACTTTTAAAGGTCATCCCCCGCATAATCCGGGTGCTCAAATTTTTCCGAAAAAAACCCAAACGATAGCGGCCGACATGGCTATCGATCGGAAACTCGATAGCCAACGCAATCGCTCAACCCCTAGCCCCCCGCATCGGTTTGGGGTAATATATTTTCTGTTCAGAGTGGATCGGCTTTTATCACTGAACAACACTGAAGACCACTGGTTCCTCATCCAGCGTAGATGCTTCCTGGCCCATGCAAGACAAAAATTCCTGTGCCTGGTAGTGTGGTCAGGTAACTTTGCCGGCTGTCTAGCATACAGATCATGCTGATTTAAACGGTTATGAACGGTCTGATGTGTCTCTCATCTACCTTAAACGTGCTTGGAGTTGCGTGGCATTCATCATCCGGTTCTGCAGGGCATTGTTTACAATGAAGTGGTCATCAGTGTGTGATGTAGCCAAAATACATCCACTTCTTTGCCTTTCTTTGACTCTTCCAGTCTCGCTGTATCTCTGTTGCAACCTGCTGATGACACTCTGTGACACGCTAAGCTCAGTGACCACTTCCGTCTGTAAGCATCGTGCTTGAAGCCTCACGATGGTGAGGTACTGTTGATCAATTGTGTTGTCTTGGTCTCATGATGGCAAAATGTGAACAGCATGATGATGCCCTAAATTGATTGGAAGATTCAGGTATCAAGCACCTGTTGTGATTTTTACCATTAAGCTCCTTACTAGAGATCAGGAAGTTGTGCAAAAAGCAATGGAACACTGAACTGTTGGGCATGTGTATTCTAAAAAGTAAGAGATGGTCTCATTTAGTTCATTAAAAAAATGTTCAAGAAATTTTATGTTCATCCTGAAATTTCAACCAAACGCCAAATATCCCTAACTTTCTGGGAGTAGTGTAGGTATAATAGGGTTGGCTCTGCTGTTTCTGCTTCCAGGCTTCTCTTCCTGCATAATTCCTCAAGAATCCATATTATATTGCCACTAATATAATATCCAACATAAAGATAGCAGCACTGATCTCCTCAGTGCTCACATGCACAGGCTTACAGGCTCTGCTCTTCACTTTGATCCAACATGCTGTGAGGAGCTGACTTAGCGCCAAGGAAAAAATTGCCAGCAACTCCGGATAAGTGGAAAAAGCTATAGAGATTTAATTATATAAAATCATGTGAAGACAAAAAAGGCAACTATCGTCAACACAGACGCTGACGCATTTTGAGTTCCTCCGAACCCTTAATCGTAGCACAAATACAGTACACACATCCATTCCTTATATACTGTTTGTTAAAAGACTCACCTGTGTGGAGAAAACACCGGAACATCCACCTTCCGGCCACCCACGCACGCGCAGAATGCACATCTGGAACGCTGGCCGCACGCGCTCAAACCTGGTCCCCAGCGAAAAACCCCGCTCACAAGTGGAACAGAGCGACGCGACTGCTGAATGAGGACACCCATGGCCATGCCCCCCGACCACACTCGCTGCAACACAACAGGGACAGGTGATGCGCCGACGACAACCCACACAGGTTTACAAGAAACAAGTGAAAATATACATATTGTGGCAGAGTGACTAAGAGTAGTTGCCTGTTTATGCCACTAGGTGGAGTTGTCCTGGTAGAGACATGCCACCAAGAGCCTGCTCTTGGTGGAGGGAGCCAATGGTTATCTGTCAGCAACACTAGGTTGCAGACAGCTGTATGTAGCATGGCTGATATCCAGCCATTATGGGTTGGCTTCCCCGGAACAGCTGCAGATGGGTGGGTGGCTGTTCCCACGTCCCAGGTCTCCAGGTTCTATGTCAGGTTTTGGGCTTGTCCCGGGATGGCTATAAAAAGCCTGTCTCTTCAAGTGATCGGGGGGCGTGGTCTGCTACCAGAGTGTGGAGCGGCAGAGGAGCTTGAGACAGAGGCTCTGGCCCGCAGAGGCTGAGGAGAAGCCAGAACCCAGCAGGAAACTGGGCAGGAGAGTGTTGTGGTACTCGGCGATAGGCTGGGGCCACGGATAGACAGGGACTACATGTGTGTAGTTAGTGGCCAGCCGGCCTGAGCAAAGCATTTTATAACGAAAGAGAGACACACCCATAAAGAGACTGTGTATCTGCTGCTAATGTTGGCCATTGAGGAGCTGCTTGCTCAGCTGATGCAAGCAACGCAACAAACTGAGCAGCTGAATGCCAAAACTTTGGAGGACAACAGACAGCTCCAGGCATAATTTGAGGCACAGCAGCAGGAACTAAAAGCAATTTTCAACCAGAGTCAGCAGTCTGGGAAAGGCAGACTCCCCACAAACCAAGCTGCTATGATTCCTAGAGGTACAGAGTCCAAGCTGGGAAAAACGTCTGCCAAGGATGCCCAGCCAGAATGGTGCAATGGCTGCCTACAGGTGTAAATATGCTGGAGGGGATGTCCTATTGCCAAGAGGCCCTGGATTCCACGTCCCAGCAAACCAGAATAGCCCACAGGCATGGATACAGTCGTGACTAGGAGCAACTCACCTAAATGGCAACAAGCTGCTGTTGTCCAGCAGGAGGAGCAGGGCTGGAGGTGCCACAGAACAGGATGTGATCCCGAGTGTTCTCTGCTCAGGAGGTCAGAAAAGAGGCAGCCAAGAACAGTGGAGATGCTGGTAGGAGGGGTCACACTGTTGGTTGATCTGGACTTCAGCCAAAGGGTCTCCAGAGTGCATCCAGACATCATACCCTTTGTGAAGACCCGACCAGAAAAGGGTAAGACTATTGCACTGCATTTTGACACTTATTGTGGGACTGGCAATCATGTACTTAAGGTATGTGAAGACCTTCAAGTTGAGTTTATCCTGGGCAGAGACTTCCCCTATTTTTGGCAGTTGTGGGAGACGGCGAGAGTGCCAGGCAAAGCAAGTGACTTTTCCTGGGAAGCGCCCCCTGTGAAGTGTGCAGGGCCGCTGCCTGAGAGGGAAGAGCTACAGTTGTCCCCTCTGAAGGTCTCTGAGATAGTGGTGGGTGGAGACCCATGGCCTGAAAGTCCAAAATTGCTCCCAGAGATGTTACCAGGCCAAGAGAAGAGTCCAGAGGGCAGTGAGACTGTGGAAGTTGGACTTGTAAAATCTGATGAACTCTTTGTTCAGAACGTATGCACGTTATTGCCCATTGAAAATGCTACTAAGGGGTTTAATATACCTGTAGCCAATAGCCATGTCACATAGCCTGAGCAGGGGAAGGTTAGCGGTAGCACCGAGTTAGCCTCAGTTACTACGGCCCTGTGTGAACAAGCAGCTAGAGGTGGTGCAGCTATCACAGTAGAGGAGGTTAGCTCTAGTGTGCCCCTAGAGGTCATAGGGGAGAGCAGCCCATGTAGCACAGATGATGTGTGTCCTGTGGCAGATGACAGTCTGGAGAAATGTGCCACCGCTACAGGCTCAGGTTTAGCCAATGCAGTTGCCCCTAGCAACAAGGTATCTTCTGCATCTCCTGCTGTAAAAACGTATGAGTGTGCATACCCTGGAGCTGTGTGTGAAGTGTCTGGAGTCCAGCTGATGAGTGTGTCTTCCAGTGACCCCAGAGCACTGTCTGTACCTGATTGTAGCCTGCAAGTGGCAGGTAATACATGCCCAGTGCTTGATAGCCACCAGTTCTGTGTGACTGCTGTTGGTCCCAGAGAGGAGCCTTCCTATTTCAGTGTGCGGCCTGGAAGGAAACAGGAGAATCTACAGGTAATCTGTTTCTACCACTAAGTGGAGTCGTCCTGGTAGAGACGTGCCACCAAGAGCCTGCTCTTGGTGGGGGGAGCCAATGGTTATCTGTCAGCAACACTAGATTGCTGACAGCTGTATGTAGCATGGCTGATTTCCAGCCATGATGGGTTGGCTTCCCCGGAACAGCTGCAGATGGGTGGGTGGCTGTTCCCACGTCCCAGGTCTCCAGGTTCCATGTCGGGTTTTGGGCCAGTCCCGGGATGGCTATAAAGCGCCTATCTCTACAGGTGATCGGGGGGCGTGGTCTGCTATCAGAGTGTGGAGCAGCAGAGGAGCTAGAGACAGAGGCTCTGACCCACAGAGGCTGAGGAGAAGCCAGAACCCAGCAGGAAGCTGGGTAAGAGAGTGTTGTGGTACTCAGCGATAGGCTGGCGCCATGGATAGACAGGGACTACATGTGTGTAGTTATTGGCCAGCCGGCCTGAGGTTTTCCGTTTATGATTTATGTTTTGTTTGCTATGCCTGAATAAATCTGGCTGAGGCCAATTTGAAACTGGAATCCTGCAATTGGAGTGTGCCAAATCTGTTCTACCAAGGACGGCGATCCTGCAAGCTGAATTAACCCCCCTGGCCAGTACAAGATGGCGGCCGAATGAATGTGAGTGCGTCACAATATATATATAAACAACTTAAACTACATTAAAAAGTGGAATCAAGGTGAATACAGGACAAGATTCTTTCAGCTACACGTAATCAATAGCCAAAGTAATAATCACTTACTACCCTAGGTTATACATTTACTTGACTCCAACTATCAGAGCCATATGATGGAAATACAATTCATATACATCAATAATGAAGTAATACTTCATTGCGCATATTTAGACCTGAAGGAAACATAGTATCAAGGGTGTAAATCCAAAAGGCCTCACAATCTTTTAACTTTTTCTCTAAATTACCTCCACGCTTAACTAAGGAGACCCTCTCTATCGCAAAAGCCCTTAACTTTTGCATATTAGACCTATGTATCTCAACAAAGTGACGTGAGGCACCAGATAGTGTTAGACCTGTAGGATTTTTTATACCATAAACGTGCTCCAAGAGTCTCACCTTAAATTTTCGGGATGTGCAACCTACATATTTCAGGTTGCACGCCTCACATTGGATGATATACATAACAAAAGTCGTGTTACAATTAATATATTGTTTTATGGCATAACGTTTAATACCTCCCGAAAATTGCTGGGTAGGGGCTACTAACGTACATGTCCTGCATGGATGACCACCACATCTAAAAAATCCCTTGTTAAGTAACCACATGGGTACACGCATATTAGAAGAAATCAAATTAGGTGAAATAATATTGCCCAAATTCTTTGATCGTCTTGCGACTACCTGACAACCAACTTTAAGAATATTAGCCACAATGGGATCTTGCGATAGAATGGGTATGTGTTTCATTATGACTTCTTTTACTTCATTGAATTGTGCATTATAATCTACAACCACGGTAGGGATTTTAGTTTTCACTTTGGTTTTGTCATGTGATGATAAAAGTTTTTCACGTGGAATACGATCTACTCTAGCTTACGCCCGGTTCAAAACCCAATTAGGGTATCCCGTGCTGACAAACGTTTGCATATGGAATGTGATTCCCTCCCATAATCCGAGTCATCCGTACAGTTGCGCTTTGCCTTAATGAGTTTCCCCACAGGTATTGCTTGCTTAGTATGTCTGGAATGATTGCTGTTGTAATGGAGAATTGTGTTTGCAGAGATTTATTTTTTGTAAGTATAGGTGGAAATCCCCTTATTATGAATACCCTCTAAATGGAGATCCAAGAAAGCAATCCTCTGAGTTTGGACCGTATGTGTAAAAAATAAATTCAAAGGATTATTGTTAATGTACTCGATGAAGAGTGGTATGGCAGACAGAGGACCACACCATATAAATAGCAGGTCATCAATATATCTGCCATACCACTCCACGTTGGCACAAAACAGATTATCCAAACAAAAAATGTAAGAGGACCCACCAGGACATCACAAGTTTAGCCAACGCAGGTGAAAATTTTGCGCCCATTGAGACCCCCCTTACTTGTAGATAGAATGAAACATCAAACAAGAAGTAATTATGTTGAATCAAAAAAGAAGTAACCATTTTGATGAAATGTTTTTCATCTGAAGCTCACATGCACAGACTTACAGGCTCTACTCTTCACTTTGATCCAACATGCTGTGAGGAGCTGACTTAGACTGACTACAGATTGAATTTTTGAACTGAATTACAGATTAAGGGTCACATGAATGAAGGCTTTCTAGGTCTAAGACTTTCTTTGTTGCCCATAGCAACCAGTTAGAGACCTCTTTCATTTCATATAGTGCTCTGAAAAAATGAAGGGGCGCTCTGACTGGTTGCTATGGGCAACAAAGAAAGTATTACACATTAGACAGTTTTAATACATGAGGCCCTAAATACTTCAAATGTTCCTAATTAAACAGATTTGAGACATCGTTTATATTTCAGGCATTTTTTTTTTTTAGGTTTTTCTAGTAGCAATAGATCCTCTTAAATAATTGCCTAGCCAAAAGACAGCTATTTGTGGCAGCAAGAGTAGATGAGAAGCAGGGCCGAAATCAATATCTAATTGTCCACTCTGCAATGAACAGGGGATTACTACATAGAGACCTGGCTGTAAGGATAATTAGTAAGCATGCATGTCCACCAGCACTCAGCTAATAAGTTGGACATGAACATTACACTTTGAACATCAGTTAGCACCATACTATGTACAGTATGTAAATGTCTTAGTATTAACAAAATATTAAAAAAATATATTCTATGATCTATACAGTGAACACAGTATTTAATGGTGGAATAAGTCTATTTAAACCTTGCTAATTTCATTGACAGAGTCAAAATGTGACCTCTGCTCTGCTGTCACTGATGCCTGCCTTTGGTAAATAATGTGATGAGCACTTTCTGAAATATAAAAGAGGCAAATAATTAGAAAAATAATTTTAAACGTCTCCTCCAGATAATTTTATCATCTATGACTGACCCTCTTAACACTGCTACAAATTCTCTGCTTAATATATGGTTTCAAGTTGTAATTACTTGCCATTTGAGATCTGGAAATTGCAGCATTTCAAAGGATATCCTTGTCTGTATTGATCTTTTTATTCTCCTCATAAGATGGCTGCGGAAGGTCATATTGATCTATAAATATCTTCTTTCAGCTATATACTAATTTAATAAAATAGTTTCAGAACTTTCAAGAAAGCTGATAAGATCTTAGCAACAGAATATTAAAATCAAATTTATGATTTTATTGATAAAATAGTAGTTAATGGCTTTATATGTTCAAACATTTTATTTTACTGCATTGTAAGAGTGAACACATGCTTTTTTTTTTTTTTTAAATATTACAAATAACTTGGCACAATGTGCGCCTAACGATACATTTTAATGCGCCAATGTTTCGTGCGAAACTACCATACAAAGTTTGCCGAATTACACTCAGCATCATACAAAGTTTGACGCTTTATACTCTATGCACCATACAAAGTTTGTAATACACAGTGTAATACGCCAAACATTTTTATACATACTGTTGAATTCTACACTCCTCTATATTGATTTAGAACTAGTGTGTCAGTGCCAAGTAAAAAAAAAGGTGCATTTGAATTCATATAGTAAGGGCGACATGTATGAACATTGGCGCTGACAGGCCAGTTTCAAATTGCTATAAAGCAGTGTAGGATGCAGCAGAATGTATGAACCTGTTCTTCTGCAGTTCATACATACAGGTGCATTGTAGTGTCAATACGACAAGTCTGGCTCAGGCAGACCACCTTGAACTTGGTCTGGCTGTTCTAACTGTTTTGTGCCTGGGTTTGGCATCAAAAAATCATAAATATATCTACTTCTATGAATGTGGTGCGACACGCCCACAGAACGCCCCTAATCTTTGGCGCATTAAAAGCTGTCTTTAGTGTTTTACAAAGGCACTTATCGCACCAAAGTTTGGAGTGCACCTGTTCATACATTCTTTTTGGCTCAAAATACACCAGAAAACTGGCACAGCCTCATTTATACATGTCGCCCTAAGAGTCTAAACGATTTTAAGTTGATTATATGGATTTTAGTAATACTTTGTAAATATTCTTAAAGTGCCAAGTGTTGCACATATATGATAGGGATAACAGAAAGGTATGTCTTCTATAAATGTATCTGTAAGGAAGGGCAATCACCAACTGTCATATACCGACAGCACCTGGCAGGTGCAGACGACCACGAGCACCATGGAGTTCACACGCCTGTTGTGACAGCGTACTTCGGCCCAGAATCCACACTGTTGAACTATAAGGTTGGACTTTTAATTCACCAGCTCATGTCTGTCTGTTAATGGTTGAAGATAAAGTATATGATCACACAGTGAGTTGTCTGCTGGAATTTATTTAAAATGTAAGCACATAGCAACAATTGCGTTTCACATTATGGCAACATTGTATATATGTTGAAGAAAGGTATGTCTTCTCTGCTTTATGATTACTGTTTCAGCCATTTTGTGTTTGCTTTCAGCCACACTTGTAAGCTTACAGCTTACTAAAGATACTTTTCACTCAGCCCGAGAAGTGACAACTGTTCTTTGACAAAGCTATCAGTTTTTGATGTCTTAATGGTCAAGGCTCATAAGGAATATACTTCCATGCAGGCCCGGACTGACCATAGGGCAAACCGGGCATTTGCCCGGCGGGCCGCTAGGGTCCGGGCCGCAGGGCCGGCCCGGATCGCCCGCCGAGGAGGACGGTGTTCCCCCCCCGGCGGGCCCCGAGTGCCGGTCTGTGGCGCGCTACAGGGGCCGCAATGGTCGCATCAGCGACCGGACCCCTGTGGCAGGGGGCCGACAGGCCCCCCCTCGCCACACGGCTGCATGGCCGGGTCACCGACCCCGCCAGGCAGCCATCACGGCCGCTGCCTGCTCCGCGCGGTGCAAGCAGCGACCGAGGCTGAACATCTGGGATCTACTGATCCCGTCTGTTCAGCTCCCAGGAGGCCGCGGGGCAGGCGCGCAATGTGATGACGTCATCGCGCGCCTGCTCCGCGGCCCCGCACTCTGCAGTGAGCGGCCACCGGCTCCAGAGTGAAGAGGACGGGACAGCAGGTGTCCGGGTGAGTATTACGTTTTTATTTTTTTTTAAACTACTTTCTGTCCCTGGCTATATACTGCCCCTGCCCTGGCTGCCTATACTGCCCCTGCCCTGGCTGCCTATACTGCCCCTGCCCTGGCTATATACTGCCCTGCCCTGGCTATATACTGCCCCTGCCCTGGCTGCCTATACTGCCCCTGCCCTGGCTATATACTGCCCCTGCCCTGGCTGCCTATACTGCCCCTGCCCTGGCTGCCTATACTGCCCCTGCCCTAGCTGCCTATACTGCCCCTGCCCTAGCTGCCTATACTGACCCTGCCCTAGCTGCCTATACTGACCCTGCCCTGGCTATATACTGACCCTGCCCTGGCTGCCTATACTGCCCCTGCCCTGGCTATATACTGACCCTGCCCTGGCTATATACTGCCCCTGCCCATATACTGCCCCTGCTCTGCCCTGGCTATATACTGCCCCTGCCCTGGCTATATACTGCCCCTGCCCTGGCTATATACTGCCCCTGCCCTGCCCTGGCTATATACTGCCCCTGCCCTGGCTGCCTATACTGCCCCTGCCCTGGCTATATACTGCCTCTGCCCTAGCTGCCTATACTGCCCCTGCCCTGGCTATATACTGCCCCTGCCCTAGCTGCCTATACTGCCCCTGCCCTGGCTGCCTATACTGCCCCTGCCCTGGCTATATACTGCCCCTGCCCTGGCTATATACTGCCCCTGCCCTGGCTGCCTATAATAGCCCTGCCCTGGCTACTGATACCCTGCCAGGCTACCTATACCCTGCCCTGGCTACCTATACCCTGCCCTGGCTACCTATGCCCTGCCCTGGCTATATGATGCCCTGCCCTGGCTATATGATGCCCTGCCCTGGCTACCTATGCCCTGCCCTGGCTATATGATGCCCTGCCCTGGCTACCTATGCCCTGCCCTGGCTATATGATGCCCTGCCCTGGCTGCCTATATCCTGCCCTGGCTGCCTATAATAGCACTGCCTACCTATACACTGCCTTGGCTGCCTATAATAGCCCTGCCTACCTATACACTGCCCTGGCTGCCTATACACTGTCCTGCCTGCCTATATACTGTCCCTGTCTGCCTATAAGTGGCTCTGTCTGCCTGTATACTGGCCCTGTCTGCCTGTATACTGGCCCTGCCTGTATACTGGCCCTGTCTGCCTGTATCGCCTGCTGTATACTGTCCCTGCCTACCTGTATACTGTCCCTGCCTGCCTGCATACTGGCCCTGCCTGCCTGCATACTGGCCCTGCCTGCCTGCATACTGGCCCTGCCTGCCTAATGGGGGTCTACCTATTTACATGCCACTTATCTGACATTTTTTAATTTCTAATTTTTAGGGTCTAACAGACGCTGTTTGGGGAATTGATAGGAAAGTGCTGGAAGAGAGAGGAGTCTAAGATGTATTTGTTGTAAATTCTACAGGGACGAGTAGTGACCACTAGAAGAAGACACTGCATGCTGTACCGAACAGAGAGAGAAATGGAAGGGAACGACTCATCAGAGAAGACGTCATGGAGGTTTGGGCCAGAAGAAGAAAAGGAGAAGAGAACAACTCCCATCAGAGATGACGTCTCCTGTGAGTCCCTGCTGTCAGGGGTAAGTTTACTTCTGTGTTGAATCAGTGCTGTATTCATGTGATGTGACCTGACTACTGGGGATGTGATTGGTGGGGTTGTAGGTTATGCTGGTGCTTATGTAGTGTCAGTGTGGGCTTGTCCCGGATTGTAAAGCAAGTGCACACCTGACTCTGATGAGGGGTTTCTCTGCACCACTGTTTCTCTCTTGCTTGTGTGTAGGGGGCTCTCACACAGAGCGGTTTTGGTGCATTTTTTGATGCGTTTTTTGTGGAGAAATGTTCAGCATTAACTGCTCTGCCTTTCTGCACAAAACCGCACCGAAAACCCATCAAAAATGCACCAAAAACGCTCCGTGTGAAAGCAGCTTTATAGTGTAGTTTATTTTAGACAGTGGCGAGGTGCGAGAACAAGGGACATTTTTTAAGCGGATATTGTATGTGGGCTGCTGGGGGCTTTGTGCCAGGGCTGATTTTTATTCCCAGTCCGGCCCTGCTTCCATGGCCATATATGAAAAGAAACATTCAAGATGGTCCTGGTTATATGCCAAGAAAAGATACAATTTGTTCTGAAGGACTAGCTAAAAGTGATGAATACTACTAGGAAACTTGCCAAAGCTCTGTGCTTAAAAATGTGTGTTTGCCTTTAATAAACAGTATTCTGGTTAAACTTCTGTCTGATTGAGTCACTTACTCTGTACTCCAGGTCCCCAGATATAACAAAAATCTATTTAGTAATACTTAAGTATTACCTTAAGGGCATTTTGCCCTTTCAAATTGGCATCTCCCTGGGTGTGCGTGGCCTACTATATCAGTGAAGGAGATACCTGTGCCCCGACTTGCTGTGTGAGTATACCGGAAGGACAGACGTGGCCAAAAAGGCAGCGCTGCAGGTAAGAGCTTATCTTACTTATCCTCTGTCCTCCCTGAGTTTCCCCTACATGTGTTGGAGCATGGGAGTTGTTTAGGTCCTTGCCTGTAAATACCACGCCTTATTATTTAGTATGGAAGAACTGTAATACTTTAGTATAGTATGTCACCTATTGATACTTTTGTTGCAACTTTTGGGTGCGTGGTCTTCTGTATTTTTGTGCTCTGGGTGTTATACAAAATTATTGAACATGCAAGGAAGGGGGATGAGGGGATCTGGACCTCTTTTGCACCTTATAAGTAGATATAATCCAAACCAGACACCCATGAAAGGAGGAAGTCAGTTTGGAGGGACCTTTCTTGCACCTCCTAAGTAAATATACTCCAAACCGGACACCCAGGAATTTAAGGGAGGAAGTCCATTTGGAGGGGAAAAGGTTCCGAACTGGGCAGCCTAATAAAGGGAGGAAGCCTGTTTAGAAGGAAACAGGATGGGAAATTAAAGTTATAACAAAGGGTACGAGAATATGGGTAACCAACTAACCAAGAACGAAGATTTAAGAAGGCAAAGCAGGTAGTGTCAGATAGAGCAGGAACAGAAAAGGATTGAGAAAGTAATATAGAAGATACAAGGTTGGGAGGGACAATGGTTGGAGTCTAAGAAGTGGAGGAAAGTGCAGAGGGAATTTAGAGGTTGGGTGAAGGTTCATGAGTTAGATGTGCTTGTGGAAAATGGTGTCAAGTATCGGAGGACTTAGAAAGTGAAGAATTGGCAGCTGGTGAGAAATCCACCCCACCACCAGACCAGAAAACGACTATCTTGGTGGTGGAGTCCAGTCCAGCCAGCAAAATCAATATTGGACAGATACCTATTTTAATTGTGGTACACCAAAACCTGGAGGAAGAGGTGAATAATTTTTCCTCACTAAAAATTTGCTTTTGCCTCAACTTGCTTCATCCCAACCTGCATCCCAGTCCATTAACCCCACTGAAGCTACAACGGAGGGAGCCAACACCACTACAACCCGCAGCCCAAGCCTCTAGCTCTTCAACAGAGTATGATAGCAGATGTGTTTCTGACTAGCATCCTTGGACACCCCAAGAGGCAATGAGTTTAATAACATCTCTCCCAGACCCACTCTTAAGACCCGCGCTCTTTACTCGCTAATTGGCCACCATCCAACAGATCTATTCAGCAGTATGGTTAGATTGCAGAACCCTAGTAATGGGAAAGGTGGGGGAAAATGCTGGCAGTATGATCACTGACAAGGTTGAGAAATTAGCAGATGAGGTTTGGAACCAAGTGCTTACTACCAGGAAAAAGAAAATGTATGGTTCAGACAATTGAAGCCCTTCTAAAATGAGCAAAGGAGAGAGCGCAGGAGGGATCATTGGGATTAGAGGGCATGAAACAAGGAAATGAGAAGAATAGAATGATTTGTACAAAGGCTTACAGCAGCCTGAAGGGGGACCTGTAACAAAAAAAAACTTCTTGTGCAAAAATTTGTAACCGGACTTAGCCCTCACATACAGGAAAAGGTGAAGATATATGCATCTACTTGGCATACTCAGAAGATGGAAACCCTTGTCAGGGCAGCTAGGGGGATTGAATTGGATAACCCCACAGGGAAAGGCAACGGTAATGGTCAGCCAGTCTCCCCCGCAGGGATTTTAAATGCTTCAATTATGGCCTCTCTGGTCAGAGAGAGTGAAAGGCCCCTAAATAGCAGGGAAATCGACAGCATAAGAACCTCCTTTCCCCCTCCTATTGCCACCCAGCCCAACTCGTAGGAAGAGGGAAACCCTGTGTATCCATTCTTGTTCCAACCAAGTCTGGTCCACCGGGTTATTTGCAATGCTCCATAGAATCAGGCCCATTGGTACCATTTCTTATTGACACAGGGACATCCAGATCAGTCACAGGTAAAGAATGGGTACTTAATGAAATGCTTTCTGATGATTATTTTACTACTGTAGGGCTGGATGGTAAGGAAACTCATTGTAACTTAACTGTTCCACTTACCTGCCACATTGATGATCATACTATTATCACCCACTTTGTGGCTAGTGATACATGTCAAACCTCCCTTTTGGGAGCTGATGTTTTGGCTGCACTAAATGCTAACATTGAGTACCGCCCCGATGGGACTATCTCTTTAAGACTTGCCACAAATAATGATTATGTTGCATGCATACTAGCTATACTATGTACAGAAACCAACCATTCTTCCTTTGAGACAAGAAATCATGCTGCATCAGCTACCCTCCTAATTGTGGGCCACATCCAATACAGACATTGGGCTTCTTTTAGTACACCCTGCTGAAGTCCATTTAAATAAAATGTGGAGTGTACTCCCCCACATTTGATACAGTGACCCTTGACTGTAGCACAAAATTATAACATTGCACACTTCTGGAAGCAGGCGCATTAATTAAAATTAATTCCCCAGCAAGCACACCACTGTTTCCTGTAAAGACAAAGTCCATACCTGGTCAACCTGCTACTTGGTTGGTACATGACTTACGCGCTATCAATGCTCTCATTGTAGCATTAACCCCATTTAAGCACAACAGTACATGGGCCCAGCTACCCCAAGGGGCCCAAAACAGCCCTACCAAGTACTTTCAAGCCTTGCAGTCTGTATTGAGTGGCTGGTCTCCTCCGTCAGAAACTTCCCTTCTCCAGTACGTTGATGATCTGCTATTAGCGGCCCCACTGAGTTTACCTGCCAACAGGCCACTATCCCCCTCCTAACTTTTCTTGAAAAGAAAGGCTGCAAGGTGGCGCAAGACAAACTCCATTTCTTCCAACAAAAGGTCATATTCCTAGGATATTGCATTGGTCCCGGCAGGCGTTACCTCAAACCTGAGCGTGTTCAGGCAATTCAGACCCTTCAGATTCCAACAGGGGTGAAACAGATTTGTACCTTTTTAGGTCTTGTCTCCTTTTGCCGACCGTGAATAAGGAATGCATCAGCCCAAATGCAGGCCTTATATGATTGTTTATCTTCTGCTCCTTTTTCTCTCAGTCCTGAGGCAGTGGATAGTTTTTACTTTCTCAAACTGATGATCATGGCATCTCCTGCATTGAGCCTCCCTAATTACAGTCTCCCCTTCAGACTCTACTACATGGAGCTTACAGGCCACACTAATGCAGTCCTGACTCAGGCACAGGAGTCACACCAGAGACCAGTTGCCTATTACTCAGCCAGACTTGGCTCTGAGGCGAGAGGTTCCCCTTCTTGTGTACGAACAGTGGCCGCAGTAACACTAATGCTTGAAAAAGCCTCTGAAATAATTCTGGATTACCATGTTACCATCTGCATTCATTATGAAATTCAGGGTATCCTTTCTCAAGTACAAACATTTATCCATGGCCCACCAATTGCGGCTGCAATGTGCACTCCTCACACCACCAAATGTCACTCACCAACGCTGACACTCTTTTTCCCATCGAGCCTGCAGATTCAAAAGGAGGGAAGGAGGAAGGTAGTAGTGAGAAGTGGGGGAAGCTTATATCCAAAGCATTTGGAACAAAACCCTGACATGTATCTTGATCATGATTGTGTCTCCTTGATGGAATAGGAAACATCAGGTTTTCAATATGTTACAGAAGTCCCTTTGGCTAACCCTGATTGTGAGTTTTTTATAAATGGATCACGAAGCCTGGGAGAGGATGGCAGATACCATACTGGAAATGTAGTCATTACCCAACATGAGGTAATAAAGGCAAAATCACTAACCCCTCATGCATCGACTAACGAGGCGGAACTGACAGCTCTCACTGAGGCATGTAGACTGAGACAAGGTAACACGGTAACTGTCTATACAGGCTCAAGGTATGCTTTCGGAGTAGCCAATGATTATGGTCCTATTTTGAAGGCTCAAAGTTTGCTACTTCAACAGGAAAAGCCATTAAAAATGTTGATGCAATCCCTTCTGCTCCCCTCCGAAGCTGCGATCGTTAATGTTAAAGCTCAAACTGGAGATAGAACACCAAGGGCGACATGTATGATCGGGAGTTGCACCTGTTTTCTGCCACACTTTGTGACAAGTATTTGCAATGTAATTACAGACCGGATTACGCGTCGGAAATACATTACACAGTATGAAGATGAAGAATAAAATACATTTGTCAAACAAATGAATTACTTAATAAACCGACATAGCCAAGTGCTGGAAAAATTAAATCAATGTATTAATACATTTTTTACAATAACATTAATGACAATATATATATTAGCCGCAAAGAAAAAATATCCCCTACAAAATGTATTGCAAAGTCCGTGGAAATTACACTAATTTAACATCACATAAGCCAATGCACATGTTGCACAGAGGTTGGACAGATGTTTTCTTACACATTTTCCATAACAACAATTTTTAAAGTATTTGGCCTGCTTTGAAGTTTAATGCAATTCAGTATGTACAACACAAGGCTTGCTGGGACCTGTTTTCCTCCACTCAGGATTTCTGGCTTAATTATTTATTCTTCTTATTAGTGGCATTCTCTCCCTTTTTTAACACCTTTTCTCGGTGATATTTCTATCTTTGTAGATCGTATATATATTTGCTTTCATTTAAATACATCAAATTTTTGCCAACATTGAAATAGATTGTATACCACGTTGATATTTATCTTTATTCATTCATTCATTCATTGGAAAGATAACTATTTCTCCTATTCACTAACTTGCTTCATGCTTTTTCATGCATTTCCAGCCTGTCTCGATTCGTCCCAGATGGTAGGCGCAGTCCTGCTGTGCCTAAGTCCCGCACTGCGCCTCACACACTGGCGAGGCGCAATGAAATTTACACCGCATGTGTGAGCGCACTTCGCGCGCCGACATAAATGAGGCGCAGCTTTCACTTTAGATCGGGCGATAACGGCCGATCTTCATACATGTCGCCCCGAATGCGCGAGGAAACCACAAGATGGACCCAGCCGCAAGTAAGCAGCTAAGTGTGTGATAACGATGACTACAGAAGCCATATTGGTTTACAGTGACCCAGTAATGCACAAGCAGCAAGCAGATGCAGAAGAAAGAGAGGCCTGGATCAGGACAGGTGCACGGACTACTCCCAATGGACAGCAAATGGTGAGAACTTCAAACTGTGTTACCTAGGGCACTGTATCCTTTAATGGAACAAATTATGGACATTATCACAAAAGTACGGTATGCACCGGGTGTATTGGGTGCAGTGACATGCGCTCTGCATAATCCAGGAAAACCTGTAACGATTCCAGAAAAACACATGATAAAGCCTCTCTGTCCATTTCAGCGAGTGCAGATTGATTACATACAGCTGCCAAAAGTAGGCAGTAGTAGTATATGAGTATGCATTGGTGTGTATCGATCTCTTTTCAGGATTGCCTGAAGCCTACCCCATGGCGA
The DNA here is from genome assembly GCA_025379985.1 of Phyllomedusa bahiana. Classification (NCBI taxonomy): domain Eukaryota; kingdom Metazoa; phylum Chordata; class Amphibia; order Anura; family Hylidae; genus Phyllomedusa; species Phyllomedusa bahiana. The sequence goes on from JAODAL010003087.1 coordinate 87,172, forward strand.
GTGTTGCTGCAAGAGCTACAGCCAAGAAACTGATGTCTAAGGTAATATGCTGATATGGAGTACCTGAGGTGAATCAGACAGAGGATCACATTTTACAGGTGAAGTGATGTCTGAAGTACCAAACAGTTGGGGGTACACCAGGCTTTCCGCACACCTTACCACCCTGAGAGTAGTGGGACGGTGAAAAGGTTAAATGGCACTCTCAAGTTAAAAATCAGAAAAGCTATGGAAGAGACAGGAAAGCCATGGACAGAGTGCTTGCTACTTGCATTGTTCTCTCACCATATGAGATACTGTTTGGAAATGCACCAAGGTTGGGCCTGTACTTTCCTCAACAATTGCCACTTCATCATGGTGAGCTGGCCTGATATGACTCTGCACTGCATGCTAAACTAGCTCAAGTACATAAACAAGTATATTTTTCCATTTTAGAGCCAGATGCTGACAAAAGCAGTCAAAAATTGCAACCTGGATATTGAATGGTAACCAGAAAGCACGTTAGAGGGAGTCTTGACACTAAGTACGAAGGTCCATACCAAGTGCTGCTGACTACAGCCACCTCTGTAAAGCTGTAAGGAAAACCGAATTGGATACATGCCAGCCATTGCAAACCTGCGATTACGCCTCCAGCAGGGGAGTAGAAGGGAGACAATATTTTACTTTCTTTTTGTAAGTTTAATACCTACTCACATTGAAGGATACTTTTCCCTACAGAATAACTAGAAGAACAGGTTCTTAAAACACCATACAGTAATATGGGAAGGAATGAATAATGACTGTAATCTAACTAATTGTTGGCTATGTTCACACTCTCCTGTATCAGCTGAAAGACTCTCATATTTGGACATACCTGTGTCATGGGAAGAGTTTATGGAGTGGGGAAACGGTTCAGATAAATTGGCAAATAATGAGACAAGGAACATTAAGTTGCACAACATCCCACAGTAGCCATCCCTGTGGTAGGATGGATAATGCTCCCATGGTGGGAAGGAAATCTTACCAGTCAAAAAGGTAGTAGCCAGTATTTGGCTCTTAAGGGGGGTAAGTGAACTCCCCAGAAAAGGAGTAGAACAGAGAACTTCAGAGAACTCCCATCTAAGAGTTTGCATATAAGTTTTAAAGCTAATATTGACACCCTAGAGGTATTTAAACCCCCCACTCCAGAAAGATATATACACAATACCATTTGGAAATATGGGACCTTGTTCCCTGAAGGAAATAAGATTAAATGTGCTAAATTCACTGGAAATCTCCCATGTAATGAAGACTCAGGTTATACATCTGAGCCACCTTGGAAACCGAGTCAGTACTGAGACCCTTGGACAAATACGAGGGTGGTGTATGTTGAAAAATGTGGCAATCCTCGTAGAATTAGCACACCGGCTAGTGTTACAACATTGCTTTTTGGGACTTACCTTTTGAAGTTTAGTAGGTAAGTGGATACAAGACCCTGAAGTGGTGACCTGCAGGTGTTGGTAGATCCTGCACATTGGCCAGGTTGACCCCAGCTACATTTATCATACCTGCTGATTGTGTGCAGCCCTCTGTCCATAAGGTATGTGTAACGGCTCGTGCTGTGGTCTGACTCCCAGAACACAGGCACGTCCGTTACCCGGCTGCAGGTCGTCCCTGCACTTCGCCCAGGGCTGCTGTTCGCTCCCAGCTCCTGCCTGTCCTGTACTCACCTGCTCCCATCCTGCTTCCTCCTCAGCAGATGCGCTCCTCTGCATTTTTCTCCCCACTAGGGGTGCACACACATCAGTTCCCTGGATTTAAAGGGCCAGTGCGCAACAAATAAATGTGCTCCTCCAATCCATTTCTTGCAGGAGCGTTTTAAGGTGTCCTTTCCTTGAGTTTGGTTCGTGCATACGTCTCACTAACTATCTCTGCTATTTCTGCAACCATTTTGCTACCTGTCTGACCTTCATCTGCTGATGTCGTTCCAGCCTTGCTGCCAGTCCTCCAGTGCTACCTCTCTGCATTCTGGCCTGTTCTGTATCTACCACTTCGGCTGTCACCGCCAGGGTCTACGTCGAGGATAGCGACCTAGGGGTTTCCCTGCAGCAGTCCTGCCCACTTTGCGGCGGGCACCGGTAAAGTCAAGGGGCCCCTTAGACTCCACTCCTCGGTGTAGGCTACGCCAACTCCACACCGTGACTAGTGCATCCACAATCCTCTCCTCCGAGCAGCGTGACAGTACAACTGGGCCATGAATCCCGCAGAAGCTCTTCTGCCAGATACCGACAGTCTCGTGGCTGAAATTGCAAGCCAGGGTGCTTGCCAAGAGCAGTTGTTCATGATGCTTCAGAACCTAGCGACCCGACTCCTTGAGGCTCCATTTGCTCCGGTTTCAGTACCAGCTCCCATTCCACTGTCCGTTCCTGCTCCTGCCATGCCAAGTGACCCTAAGGCCTGCCGAGGATTTCTGAATCAATGTACGATTCACTTTGAGGTTCTGACCCACAAGTTTGCTTCAGATCGGGCCATGGTGGCCTTCATCATCTCCCTGCTATCTGATGAACCGCTGGTCTGGGTTACTCCCTTGTGGGAAAGAGGGGATACAGTGACGGCCAACTTGTCGCACTTCCTGGCGGCCTTCTGTAAAGTATTTGAAGAGCCTGGACGTGCCTCTTCTGCTGCCTCCTTGCTTTTCCAACTCCCACAAGGTGACTTCATGGTGGGACAGTACGCTGTACAGTTCCGGTACCCTGTCTTCTGAATTGTCATGAAACAATAAGGCTCTGGTTGAGACCTTCTGTGAGGGGCTAGCCGGGCGCATCAAAGACGAACTAGCAGGGAGTGACCTGCCTACCTGTCTGGATGACCTCCTCTCTCTGGCCACCCGCATGAAATTTGTTTTGCTGAGCGCCAACAAGAAGTTTATGCATGACACCTCTCTGCCCCGCAGGGTTCCACACCTTGTAACCGTTTTTAAGCGACCGTTTTATCCTCTTTGTGGAGCATCTCGGGATGAACCTATGTTGGTAGACAGAGCCCATCTATCCGAAAGAAGAAAAGACCCGCAGGAGGAATATGGGATTGTGCTTCTATTGTGGGTACCCTGAGCATCTTCTAAAAGACTGCCCGATCCATCCAGGAAACTCCAGAGCCTAAGTTTTGTGGAAGAGACAAACCAGGGCGAGGATTCTTCCTCTCCACCTTTGACCATGTTGGTCAATTTAATTCTACCATCCGGTTCGAATCTTCAAGTGGATGCCTTCGTGGATTCAGGTTCTGTGGGTAATTTCATCCATCCTGCTTTGGTCTCGAAATTCCTTCTGCCCGTGGTTCCTCTGGCTCAGCCTCTCTCCGTCTCTTCGGTGAACGGACAGGTACTCTCCTGCACCATCCGGCATCGTACCCAGCCTCTTACCTTGTGCGTTGGGGTTCTGCATCAGGAACACATTTAGTTTCTTGTACTACCCTGCTCTTCTAGTACGCTTCTCCTGGGACTTCCTTGGTTACGCACAGTCCGAACATCAACTGGAATCTTGGTGAAGTCACTCCATGGAGTAATCGGTGTTACTCATCTTGCATCTCGTTTTCTCTTCCGACTCGTTTTGTGGGTGCCACCCTTGCTCTCCCTGGACTCCCCGTACACTACAAGGACTTTTAGGATGTCTTTTGTAAGAAACAAGCTGAGACTCTGCCACCGCACCGGCCATATGATCGTCCAATAGAACTCCTGCCTTGCACCACCTCTCCCCGGGGTAGGGTATATCCACTATCACTACCCAAAACTGAAGCAATGTCAGCTTAAATCCAGGTGAATTTGGCTAAGGGCTTCATCCACAAGTCATCCTTTCCTGAAGGGGCAGGGTTCTTCTTTGTTGAGAAGGATGGGTCCCTGCTGCCTTACATAGACTATCACGGTCTGAACAAAATTACCACCAAGAACCGCTACCCACTGCTGTTGATTTCTGAATTGTTTGACGGGATCCGGGAGACCACAGTCTTCTCCAAACTCGACCTCCGGGGCGCTTACAATCTTATCCGCATCCATCAGAGGGGTGAGTGGAAGACAGCGTTTAATACCCGGGACGGCCATTTTGAACATCTGGTCATGCCCTTTGGGCTCTGTAACGCCTCGGCCGTGTTCTAAGAGTTTGTAAATGACATCTTTCAGGATCTGCTATATGACTGTGTTCTAGTCAACCTAGACGACATTCTGATTTACTCCCCGGATCTCAAGTCTCATCGGTCTCATGTCCGTCAGATCCTCACCAGTCTTTAGCGCAACCACCTCTACGTCAAATTGGAGTAATGTTTGTTCAAGCGCTCCAGTTTTCCTTTTCTGGGATACATTATCTCTTCGCAGGGTCTCCATATGGACCCAGAGAAGCTGTCAGCTGTGCTTAACTGGCCACGTCCCATCGGCCTAAGGGCTATCCAGTGCTTTATTGGCTATGCAAATTATTATCACCAATTTATCCCACACTTTTCTACTCTTGTAGGGCCTATTGTCTCTCTCACCAAGAAAGGTATTAATCTTCGTCTATGGACCTCCGAAGCAGAAGAAGCCTTTACCTGACTGAAAACTGCTTTCACTTCTGCTCCAGTACTCCATTATCCGGATATAGAAAAAGCTTTCTACCCTGAAGTTGATGCTTCCTCAGTTGGTGCCGCTGCTGTACTTCTCCAGACATCCTCCAAGGACAAGTTTGTTTCCTGCGGGTTTTTCTCTTGTACCTTTTCTCTGGCTGAGAAGAACTATGCTGTTGGGGACAGAGATGTTCTGTCCATTAAACTGGCCTTGGAGAAATGGAGACATCTTTTGGAGAGTGCTCTTCATCCTATTACCATCTATATGGACCATAAAAATCTCCTGTAACTGCAGACAGTCCTCGTCAGGCCCATTGGTCCTTAATCTTCTCCCGCTTCAACTTTAACTTGCACTTTCGACCGGCTGTCAAGAACGTCAAGGGGGACGCATTATCCAGAGCCTCAGATGCCGCCAATTCTGCACCAGATCCCCAATATCTCGTTCCTACTGACTGTCCCATTATTGCTGCAGGCATAAGGCTGCGAGAGATCCCTCCCGGTAAGACCTTTGTGCGCTCCCCACTAAGGAGGCGAATTCTGTCCTGGGGTCACGCATCTCGGATTGCCGGTCACCCGGGCTACCGCAAGTCCCTTGATCTGATAGCCTGGCATTACTGGTGACCCTCCCTCATGCAGGATGTTAAAGACTTTGTGGCTGCTTGTCCTAACTGCGCACAAAATAAGAACTCCCGGCTGCGACCTGCTGGCTTCCTGTTACCTCTACCAGTATCAGAAGCACCTTGGACCCACATCGCGATGGACTTTGTGATGGACCATCCATCCTTTAATGGGTGTTCAGTTATCTGGGTCGTGGTCGACCGTTTTTCCAAAATGGCGCATTTCACACTGCTGCCAGGTCTGCATGGGATGTCTGCCAACATCGTTTCAGATCGAGGAGTACAGTTCACCTCTCGTTTCTGGCATGCCTTCTGTTCCCTTCTGCAAATTAAATTGGACTTCTCGTCGGCCTATCACCCTCAATCCATTGGCCAAATGGAACGAGTCAACCAGAACTGGTGAATTATCTGCACCAATTTGCCTCCGCCGGGCAAGATGACTGGGTGTCTCTCTTACCCTGGGCGTACAATAAACATCTTAGTGAATCCTCCAGGAAGTCTCCTTTCTATGTGGTGTTTGGTCAGCACCCTCTTCTTCCTCTGTCACTCTCGATTTCTTCGGAAGTTCCAGCAGCCAATTCCCAAGTATGCGACTACCTACAAATCTGGCGGCTTGTCCGTCAAAACCTGCTTCAATCTTCTGCCCAATTTAAGAAAAAAGCTGATAAGAGACGTAGCGCACCTCCCGTTTCCCAGCCTGGAGATAAAGTTTGGCTCTCCTTCAAGCATATCCGGCTCCGAGTACCAAGCCTGAAGTTTTCTCCATGCTACCTCGGTCTTTTCTCCATCCTACAACGGTTCTACGCGGTATCCTTACACTCCGGTTACCTCCCCGCCCTTTGTATCCCCAATTCATTTCAAGTATCTCTTCTGAAGCCTCTGATTCTCAATCAGCACTAGCACAAAAGGGTTTCCCCTGCCACACCTCCCAGTACTAAAGATACCTTTGAGGGAAGGAGATCCTGGATATGCAGCGCTCTAGAGTTAAAATCTATTATCTCATTGATTGGAAGTGCTGTAGTCCTGAAGAAAGATCCTGGGAACTTCAAGAAAATGTCAATGCTCCTAAGCTCACACAACGTTTTCAAAGGCTTCGGTCCTGCGGTGGGAAGGGTCCTAAGGGGGGCGGAGGGGTACTGTAATGGCTCATGTTGTGGTCCGACTTCCAGACCGCAGGCACGTCCGTTACCCGGCTGCTGGTCATCCCCGCGCTGCGCCCAGGGCTGCTGTTCGCTCCCAGCTCCTGCCTGTTCCGTACTCACCTGCTCCTATCCTGCTTCTTCCACATCAGGTGCACTCCTCTACATCTTCCTCCCCACTAGGGGCACGTGCATGTCAGCTCCCTGCATTTAAAGGGCCAGTGCACAACAGGTAATTGTGCTCCTCCAATCCATTTCTTGTGGGAGCTTTTTAAGGATGCTGTTTCCTGCTCTCCGCACCCAGTTGTTGGTGTCCTTTCCTTGAGTTTGGTTCGTGCATACATCTCAATAACCTCTGCTATTGTCTGCATCCGTTTTACTACCTGCCTGACCTTCATCTGCTGACGTCGTTCCAGCCTTGCCTGCCAGTCCTCCTGTTCTGCCTCTGCATTCTGGTCTGTTCCGTGCCTACCACTTCAGCTGTCACCGTCAGGTTCTACGTCGAGGGTAGCGACCTTGGGTTTTCATGCAGCAAAGTCCTTCCCACTTTGCAGCGGGCGCCGGTGAATACAAGGGGCCCCTTAGACTCTGCTCCTTGGCATATGCTACGCCAACTCCACGCGGTCAACAGTGGATCCACAATCCTCTCCGAGGAGCAGCGTGACAATATGGCAGAGACTGCGCCTTTAACCATAATTGTATCTGTTGCTACAGGTTATGGCACTATCTGAACATGGTCTGATTCTGTCTGTCTGGGCTGTGATTGGCATACTTGGATTTCCTGATCTTGTGCCCACCTTTTTGACTTCTGTTTACTGCCTTCAACTTCTGTACATTTTCTGCTCCCTCTAGTTCTGATCCATTTTTGCCTGACCCACTTTTAGTGTGTTTGTCTGTCTTGTCTGTTCTGTGTTTGCACATACTCAAGATAGAGACAGCCGCCCAGTTGTCGCCGACCGCTTAGGGTCGGATTCGTAAGCAGGCTGGGTCAGCCTCTGAGGGACTTAGTGCTAGGGTGCACGATCTGTCCCTATCTATTTATCTTCTCTGGAGGTCCCTTACAACTGTACCCCTGAAATTAATTATATGTTACACTGTAATCTCTGACGTTAATTAACATACCAGAAATTAATTGAATTACACACGGTACCATCAAAAATTATATTGTTCACTATACCCCAGAACTAAATTATATTACACAATGTACCTCAATTATCAATTATATTAACACTGTTACCTAAAATAAATCACATTATACACTCTGCCCTCAAAATGTAATTGTATTTCACACTGTACCCCACACAATTAATAATTTTAGGCATGGACTGTATAAATGTCATGGAATAGACCTATTTTAATCAGCACTGACAAACACATTTCGCGATCTGTCCTGACAAGCAAATCTCCCATTTAAATCAATGAGACATGGACTACAAACATTTAGACACAGAATCTGCGTTAAGTTCCATGTGCATATCAGACCTGTGAACATTTGTCTCCGCTGGACAGGAAGGGAATATGGAGTATAGGGGAGCTCAGTGTCTGTATGTACAGATGTATATACTCACAGCAATGTCTTCTATGCTTACTGGACAGCAGGGTAGTACAATCACTATTGTCACACTGGAGGCACATCAGCTTGGGGAACATCCTTATTGAAGTCCATCAGTAGCTAGGTCTTGTGGCATCTCCCATCTCCAATAACTAAGTTTGAGTTTAAAAAAGCTATAAGTGTTAAGAATAAAATGTTATACCCACCCCTTAAATCCCCCCTTCCCTTTTTGCCATAACACGAAGCGGCTGGGGCTACTCGCCATGAATACAGTACAAGGAAAACACGGCAATAAAAGCCAAGTAAAACGCCCCTGGTATTGGGAGTAAGGACAGTCCCCCTTTTTGGGCCATAACAGAATCTTTAAAGTAAAAATTCCAGCCAAATTACATACATTGGGGGAAATCAGGCAAGGACGCACGGTATCACCCCCCCCCGGAATCCCCTGGTAATCCACTTCGGTGCCTTTCGCAATGTAGCTTCAAAATTGGTTATGTTTTTTCAATAAACATGGCAGGAAATATTCTGAAAACGGGGACATTTGCTAAAAATAAAGAAATAAAAATGCACAGATTAAAAAAATCAGCAACCGAAATAAGACTTAAGGTTTTTTGGCTAGATAGAGACTTTTTGTAGCACAATTTTCCAGTTCTCACTATTGAGCTGGGTTCACACTTATCATATTTGTTGGAAATTGGTTACGGCCCCCGCCCAAACGTCTCCAAAAAGGGTATGTACAAATTTTAAAAATTTTGGGGTTTTAACAAATTCACTTATGCCTTCTTCAGACACAATTTTTTTTTCACAAATTTTTATGGCTTGTAAAATAATTATTCATGGAAAAATTGTACCCCCCAAAAAATGCCACGAACCAAAAAAATCATTGTTTATAACTTACTGTGTATTTTTTTTTGTAGTCACAGAAAAAACTCATAAATGATAAAAGGGCAAACTCTAAGGGTACGTCCACACGATGAGTAAAATTTACTCATTGGATTCTAGTTGGTTTCTTCATTAAAAAATTGCATTGGACGGTTATCAATCAGTATTTCATGTAGATTCTAGGTAGTTCGTTTTCCTGTCAGATTTACAGTCAGAAAACAAGTTCCATTTATCTCTATGGGCTTTTGGATGCAGTTCTGACAGAGAAATGTTTTGGACACGTTTTTTGACCTGGAATCCAATAGAAGAATGAATCCACGTGGATTCTGACATGAAATGCTTGTCGTGTGGATGCCGAGGTTGCACAGGTGCCGAATACTGATTAAGAACCACTCATTTACTATTTATGAGTGGGTTGCATGCATATTATTAAATTTTCACATAGATAAGACTTTTACAGGGTACCAGTAATAGGGCTATGTGTTTGACACCATGCTGGATTACAGACTATAAATTATCCCTCTTCAAATGAGAGAGACTGTATGAATTATTAAGTCATTTTTATAATCATTCAATTTATTCCATTATTGCACTTTTTCTTAGGATAAAATCACTTATCACAATAGCAAATAGCAAATGGCATTCTTATGCTTTCGATGTAGCTGAAAATCCAAGATAAATTCCATATGTTTCCAAATCGGATTGCCAGGATTAGCTAGAGACCGAGCAGAGTATGCAAGGACTCCAACTACTCCCGACTATCTGATAAGGGAACATAAGAAACTTATATTGGACTTTCAGCTACATCATAAGCATGAGTATACCATTTGTCATTTACTATCTTGATAAGTCATCTTACCCTTAGAAAAAGTGCAATAATGAAATAAATTGAATGAGTATAAAAATTACTTAAAGGATTATTCCCATTATGGCAAACTCTCTTCGCCAGCCACTAGTTGCTAGCTGCAGTCTGGCCCTGCATTTTAATAAGAAGATGGCGCTAGAGGGATTCTTATCTCCTGCTTGTGTACATAAGCTTCCCTATGTAACTCACCACCTCTCAGTGGTTTAGCAGCCCTGGCAGGGATGGTGATGTCACTTCCTGCTGTGTCTTATCAGCAGCACATAAGGTTGCTTAGCTTTCTTACTTACAAACTTTTACCCTTTATATCTCTGTTGCGTTCTTCCCCGTTGTTAAAACCACTCAACCATGAATGCCCCTCTAACAAGCCCAGCTAAGGATAGCAGAGCTAATATGCCAATCACTGCTGTAGAATCATGACGGATCCAAATAATTAATTGCTTGCAATTAATGGTGGATTGTTAGAGAGTCACAATAGGTAGTGAATGACAAGATATTTTAGAACAAGGTATCCATATACTGCTTTAGAGCAGGGGCCTCTTCTGTCTGTGTCTGCTTCTGGTGTCATCAAGACAAACCTTTTTCACCATAGAAAGGGGAAGTCTCCCACATTTGGACACCTATCTATTTACTAGAACAGAGAGAAACTAACAAAGATTTATTCTCACTTTAGTAGACTAAGCCTGATTATGTGTTATGTTTAATTTTTTTTAAAAGACTTGAATGTAATATTACATTTCGGATGTAAAGCTGGCTGCAATTCTCCCCAAAGAAAAATTACAGTTGATTGCCCGGGTCCCCTGAATTTAAAAAACCCCAGCAATCAGCTACCAACGAAAATTTTTTAGGGTTTTTTACTTGAGAGTTTTTGTATTTTTTTGTTTTTTGCCCACAGAAATATTTTCTTCTTTTTAGCAAAAAGGGCTTTTTAAACTCAAACTAAAATTTTTTGGAAAAGAATTTATTGGATAAATAAGGAGTATACAAGAAGTTTCTAAGCTCCCCTTAGTGGTGGAAAAAAATTAAATTTTTTACATTTGTTTTTATGCTTGGGCCCTTTGGGAAAGCTCGGGTTGTGGGGGAAAAAAAAAGAACACTGACCCTTAATAAATATATTAAGAAATGAATCAGCACACAATTTTGGACCTATAAAGTTTTTAAAATAGGTGGACGTTCACCTTAAATAGTAGCTGTTAGCTAATATTACTTATATTGGTATTTAAAAGTTAATGAAAAATATAATTATTACATATAAAAAGAAAAAGGTTAAAAAATGTATGAAATAAATACTGAAAAATTGGTACAAAATTTTTTTCAAAGGGGTTTGATATGGCTCATCCTGAGGGTTCTTCTAAAGGAATCCTCTATGCTAAATATGGAATACTTTGCAGCATAAAAGTACAGCATGAATATTTGATAATTCCATCTATATTCCCTGGGCTGCTGTAAATATTTAAATGACAGAATAACTGGAGGTATGCATTACCCAGTAACAGAGATTATCAATGTTATGTTGGGAACAAAATCATCTTAGCTATTGATCAATACTAATTGTTTGCAGAATGATGCTTTCTGTTTAGAATGACCGTTGCTGGTAAGTAGCTTTCAAAACTATTTTTTGGGGGAAAATTTGGGGTTTTAAAATTTAACAAACCTGGGGACTTGTCTTTAAATCATTAAAACAACTGTTTATTTTAAAAGGCATTTATTTTTTAAAAATCCATTACAAAGTTAATGAAGCTGGTGTGATTCATAATTTCTTCCTTCAGAGTGAGGGCGTACAACCTTTTATGATCCAAGGGCCACAGTGTCAGAATTTACCACTCCCAATGCCTCAATAAAGTCTAAAGAGTATTACCATTTTAGCAGCCATGTATCTCTTGCTTCAGAAGTTCTGCAACGTTTTTGGTCAAAGTGCCACAATGTTATATTACACCACTCCCAAGGGCCACAGTAAAGCACACAGGGTTATTTTTATTTAAGAAGCCATTTAGCCATATGTACTGTTTGTTCATAAAATACAGATTTAAGAAACTTCTGTGATTTTTTTCAAAAATTGGAATGGGGTTCTGTAGTGTATGAACACAGGACAGACTTTAGGCTGTTTTCTTTTTTTCCATGAAGTTTCTCACACAACGCATCTGACCCCTCCCCACCCCCCCAGAATAAACAATATTGTAACATTTTGCAGCCACAAAAAAATCCCCTTCCCCTTTGGGGAAAAGCTTTATAAAAAGAACCCCGGGAAATAAAATAGTTAACAGTATGAAAAATAATGGTTAAGGGGAAAAAAAACAGCAAAGATTTTAAAAACAAAAAAACTCCTGCCCAAATAAACATAGCCCTTTTAAGGGTAACCGGGGTGGATTTATTGCTCGCTTTCTTTTGGCAATTTGGGGTGGATGGTTGGGGGTTGGGGGTAAAGGGTCACTTAAAGTCTATAAAAATTTTTTGTGCGGGTTTTTACAGTCCCCCAAAAACACTTGGTTTTCCCCGAATCAACAAATTTCTTCAAAAGGTTTAATTTCCGCACTTTTGAAAATGCGATCCAAATCCTTTTGCACCACCTGAGTTTCTCTTTTTTACTTCAAATTAAAAGGCTCGGGTAAAAAAAAGGAAAACAGTTTTTTTAAAAAAAACGATAAATTTGAAGAAAAACCTTTAAATCTCCTTGTTTAAGGCCACTATTTTGGACAGGGGCCGCCGAGGGTTTTTGCGTACCCGTTCATTGGGTCTTTTTTCCTCATAAATTTTCCCCAAAATTTGCCCCAAAAACTTTAGCAGAAGAACCCCCAAACATCTGGCAATTTTTCCTAAAATTTGCGACCACAAAGAAGCCCCGCAGGACTCACCCCATTTTGTATTGTGGGGGGTGGTTCAAATTAAGCCAAAAGAAAACGCCACAGTTTTTTTTTCCGGGTCCCTTCTTTCAAAAAGACCCAATCCGAAAAAACTTTAAAAAGGGTTGGGTTTCCCTGGCGCCCACTTCCCCGTTACTTTTTTTGGCCAGTGGGGGGGTTTTAACAACGGTGTTCAATGGAATTAGATTTTAGAAAAATCCGGAATTTCTGAAAATTAAGGGGGCACCATTATCGATCAAAACCCGTTTAGGAAAAAACCATGAGAAGCAAAGATGGCCCAATCCCTCAATTACGTTGATGAAGTTGCTTTAGGGGAAAATTTAAACCACCTTTTCCCACCTTGAATAAAGTCCACAATGACAAAGGGAAGGGTTTCCCAAAAAGGGATGTCACACAGATCAAATACCCAGATTTTCCCCATGGCCCCTTTTGGAAAAAGTTTTTTATTTTTTTTTTTTTTTTTTTTTTTTTTTTTTTTTTTTTTTTTTTTTTTTTTTTTTTTTTTTTTTTTTTTTTTTTTGTTTTTTTTTTTTTTTTTTTGGGGTTTTTTTTTTTTTTTTTTTTTTTTTTTTTTTTTTTTAAAACGGGTTTCTGGTTTGGGTTTTGGGGGGGCCCACCATTTTAAACAGGCTCGACATGAAGAAACCATACTTCCACACCCTTGTCGTTTCCCTTTGGCCCCCAAAATTTTTTCTAAAGTAATCATTTTTTGGTTCGCACAATCCCTTGGTGGCCCCCCCATGAGCTAAGTTAAAAGTTTCCCTTTCCCCGTAATTCTTTGGGCATCAAAATTTCGATTTCCCGTAGAACAAATTGTCCACAATACTCAGCTCATGTTTGACTTGTGAAAATTTTGGGGTAAAAATCTTCCCACGTCTCATGTCTGATAAAACTTTCTCAACTTTTTAATTTTTCGGGGGTCCACGATGAAAAATTGTTCCACCTCCCGGGGTGCCAAATGTTGGGGAAGGGCTTTTCGAAACAACAAAAGTATGTTTCTTCCCCTAAGTTATGCATTTTTGCTGAAGACGGGGAACAATCGGAAAGGCATCTGCTGCTTTTAGTAGGCCCCGGGCCTTATTTCATTTTAAATGGGTATGGAACAGTCGAAAAAACCCATCGTCAATTCTGGCGGGATGGTTTTGATCGAGGAGAATATATCACCTCCATTTGGCTTGTGTTTCTTTTAAAAATTTTTCAAAATCAAGTCCATAGAGATAGGGTGGGGGAAGGGTTTTCCCAAACCCCCCAAAACAACAGCCAAAGCCTCTTTCTCGTTTTAAAAACCCCTTTTCCCCCACAGAAAGGGGAAATTGTTGTAAAAAAAATAGGTCTATAGCCCGCCTTTGCGCTCCCTTTTTTTACAAAGAGGCACCTATTACCTTTTTATTTTCTTTCCCAAAAACCAATTTTAAATTTTTAAACTTTTTTCCCCCATTTCCAAAACCTTTAATTTTAGGGGTTCGTGACCCGCCCCCATAAACTGGAAAAAACTTTGCCACAGTAATTCACTAGCCCAAGAAAGTTTTTCCCCCTTCTGCAGGGTTTTTTAGGGGGTTTTGGCCCTCAGACCCAAACTTTGGGTTTTTTACTGTCCTCCGCCCCGCCCTTTTTTCAGACCAAGTGGCCCCCTGAAAAATCATCTTAAATTTATTTTAAATTTGCCCCTTTTTTTCATTTAAAAGTCAGTCCTTTCATCATTAAATGTTTTAGCACTGCACGGGGACGTTCGTTGTTCCCGGGGTGTTTGCCCCCCCACACATTTAAAACTTTAGAAAAAATTATGGTGCCTTACACCCCTGTAACACTTGCGAAACCCCATGTTGATGGGCCTCAGGTGCTGAGGGAAAAACCCAAACATCATTCTTTTACCTAAAAAGACCTTTGTGGCTTGCAAAAGTTGTAAGATTCTAGATGCTGGGGTCAATTCAATTTTATGATAACCCCATTTCAAAAACCAATTTTTTTCTGAAGACACTTTCCCCATTTAAACTCATGCAGAACATCTTCAATTGGGCTATCGGGTTTTTTTTGGTCTGAGTACAGCTTGGTTAGAAAGGGCTCATGTCCACACAGACCGAAAAAATTTTAGTTCCCCTTTTGGGACAACAAAATAATGGAGATACCCAGGGGGTGGGGGCCCTTTCCCCCCCTTCAAAAAGATATCAAGTTCCAGTAAAATTCTTTCAAGCTTGTTTTACACAGGTGATCCAGGGTATAAGGAAGCCAAACATTGGTTGTGCAATGGGTTTTACAGGGTTTGCTAATTTAAGGGGATTTTCCCCTTTGGGGTTTTTGTCTGTTCCAAAAAGCTAAGTCCATAACACTTTCAGGTAGCCCAGAATAAACGTACTGGGAAGTCTTTTATCACCAAACTTAAGGGAATTGTCCCGCTTGCTGTGGCCCCAGCGGGGTAAATATTCACAATAGAGCAGATTCTTTAACTGCAGCTTTGACATTTTCTTTTTTATGTAATCCTTTGGTTTTATTTTTCCGTTTGGGTTTACTTCTACACACGCCGCAAAATGCCCCAAACTGCCCCAAATAAAGCATGTTTTAATCCGGGGAAAAAAAGCACAATCCCGGCTTCGCGCCTGCTCTGCCACATTTAAATACAGGTTACAGAGACAATCCTTTCTTTTGTAATTTCCCGGGGTTTTCTATTATCATAGGTAGTTTTGGCGGGGGCATTGACTGATGCGGTCTCTTTGTTTTCAATGTGCAGGGCCCGTAGCTCAACACTTCAATAGCCTTGAATCTTTTTGCAGACTAACTAGTGTGGAACCCTTTGGTTTTTCTCAATAACCTCCTTCTGAGGTGAGCAAGCGCCCTTTTTCCAAAAACCTGATTCTGGGTTATCTCCTCTGTTACAGTCCCAAAATCACAAAAACTTTGCAAGATACTTCAGTCTAGTCACAAAACTGTCAAAGGTTTTTTCCCCCTTCTTTTACACCTGTCTAAACCGATATCTTTCATATGGAATTTTTTTTTCTTTGGCTCAAAGTACTCACTCAGTCTTTTCATTTCTGTCTCATAAACTAATCTTCCCCCGTTTCCCCCCAGGGTTTTTAAAAAATGTCCGGACTTTTGGGCCCCGCTAGATCAGTAAATGGGGTCTCTTCTGACAGGTGCAGTCATCCTGGGGGCTTTTAACATAGAACTGGGGAAACCCTTTTTTCCCCTTGGCCCAGCGTTTTGGGCAGACTTGTGTGGTTTTCCCAAAACTTTAAAAGGGTTTCCCTAGGGTAAATCCAGGGAATTTTCGCCATCCTCGTGCCAAAATGGTTTGTGTATGAACACAGGACAGACCTTTTGGCTGCTTGCTTTTTTTCCATGAAGCCTTTACACCGACCCGCAAAATTTACCCCTCCTGCACCCCCCAATATATACCCAAAATTGTAACATTTTGCAGCCAGCACACTACAGGTTCACGCATATTTTGAAGAAATAGTCCCTTTTAGCTGTATCAACATTTCTGCAATAAATATTCCACATTTTAATACTATGAATTACATTGCCTGATTTATTTAAGTTGCAGTTTATATTAGCTACAAATGTAATACACTTACTTAGTTTTCTCCTAACATTTTTAGCATTGCCCTATTTTCTCCCCAAGTCTATACGGACTCCCCAAAACCCCAAAAAAAGTGTCCCCCGATTCAAAAAATGACCCCCCTTTACTCCCCCACAGAAACAGTCCACCAAACAGTAAAAGTACCCCCAGACGGTTACAGGGCCTCCTTTTGTGCCCACAGTTTTAGTCTTTTTATGTGCGCCCATATGGGAGGTAGGGAAACCCATAAAAAGTAATTAGGTGCCCCAAAAAATTAAGCAGACAAATAGTTAGACTCCCCTGTAGGTCAGGAGACCACAATTAGGCATGTAGCCTCTCAATTAGGTAGACATTTTCCTATAAATTTGGTTTACCCTAAAAGTTAGGCACTTCCATTAGGCATGAAAGGGAAGGGGAAATCCTACTTAAATAGTAAGCCAAATTTGGTAGGAAACATTAGGGTTTTTAAAAGGGCCACATTTTGTTTTAGGTAGGCCCCCAAATTAGGTAAGTAGGCTCCTATTACTTATTAATAACATCTTTTTAATAATTAAAATAAAATAAAACTCTTCCCAATTCCTCACAGAGAGTAGGTATTTCCATCATCATCATAACAGCACATTGGAATACTCTTCTGATGCCTTGAAGGCCGAAGGCTTTTGGGGATGGATTCTTACCTCATTTTAATTTTCAAATGTATGTGGTCCCCCCGGTGCAACTACCACATAGCTGAAAAGCAGTTCCAGAGACTTAGCTGAACTCACGTGCCCTCCAGGGTTTTCACTGACTCCTCAGTGGGCCAGTCGAAACCCAAACTAACTAATTTAAATTCTGTACTGGTCCAACCGTAATAATCACCTGCACGCCAAGCTGGAAAAATGCCTATTTCATCAAACAAGTCTACCGTTCCTGGGCTACATCGTCTCAGATAAAGGTCTGCATATGGATCCAGCTAAGTTGTCGGCCGTTCTGCAGTGGCCTTGACCTGTCGGCCTTCGGGCTATTCAGCGCTTCCTGGGGTTCGCTAATTATTATAGGCAATTTATTCCCCATTTTTCCACACTGGTGGCACCGATTGTGGCGCTGACCAAGAAAAACGCCAATCCCAGACTCTGGTCTCCAGCGGCCGAAAAAGCGTTCACGGAACTAAAGACTGCCTTTGCTTCAGTCCCTGTTCTGTCTCGCTCAGATCCAGACAAGCCTTTCTTGTTGGAAGTGGATGCCTCGTCCATGGGGGCAGAGGCGGTCCTCTTGCAAAAAGGACCTAGGGGCAAGACTCTCACGTACGGATTCTTTTCCAAGATGTTCTCGCCGACAAAGAAGAATTATGCTATCGGGGATCGGGAATTATTGGCCATCAAGCTGGCACTGGAGGAGTGACGCCATCTCCTGTAGGGGGCTTGTCATCCTATTGATGTATACACAGACCACAAGAACCTCCAGTATCTTCAGATGGCGCAACGTCTTAATCCCCGGCAAGCTAGATGGTCTCTGTTCTTTTCTCGCTTTGACATTCAAATTCATTTTCGCCCGGCAGAAAAGAACATTAAGGCCGATGCGCTTTCCCGCGCTTCAGATACTATCGGAGAAGAACCAGGTCCACGCTTCTTGGGTCCATTCGAAGTATTGAAACGGATCAACTCCGTGGCCTATAAACTCAGGCTCCCTTCTACTATTTGAATCTCGAATTCGTTCCATGTCTCCCTATAAAAACCGGTGGTCCTTAATCGCTTCTCTTGGAAAGTGGCCTCCTCCTCCCCTGAAGTGGAGGCCCCAACGTGTTCGCAGTCAAGGAGAATCTGCCCATGAAAACCATCAGAGGGAGGCGACACTTTCTGATCGACTGGGAAGGATTCGGGCTAGAGGAGAGATCCTGGGAGCCGGAGGACAATATCTTTGACCGAGACCTAGTACAAAGATTTCTCCATTCCAGAAAGAGGGGGAAGCTTAAGGGGGGGTGCTGTCACGGCTGGCCCCCGGCGTCCCACAGCTTGGGTTGCGGGCGCAGCTGTGACTCCCCGGTCTCCCCTGCTCCGGGGGCAAGTGGCGCCGCGGTCCGCATGTCGGGCCGCGGGCGCACTCGTCCCCCCGGGGGCGAGTACTCACCTAACCACGCTCCAGTCTCCTCTCGTCCCTCAGACGGCTGCTGTGCGCGCCACCGCCCTCTAGGGTGCGCACGGCAGCTCTCAAAGATTTAAAGTGACAGCGTGGCGGTAATTGCCTGATTGCCGGTCGCTGACCTTATATAACGGTACCACCCCCGACACGTCCTTGCTGGATCTCTGTGTGCCCAGTGCCGTAGAGAAAGCGTTCCAAATGTGTTCCTGACCTATCCGTGTTTCTGACCTCTTGCTACGTCCTCTGACCACGAACCGATTGCCGCCTGCCCTGACCTTCTGCCTGTCCACGACTACGTCTACGTCTCACGATTCGGTACCTCGCTCATCCTTGGCTGCCACTGCAAGCAAGTCACGTCCAGCGGATACACTACACCTGCCGTAACAGCCACCACATGTCAATATCCGAAAACAGAGTAAACATAGTTGCTGTAGCTTTGGAGAATCAATAGTTTGTTGCTCAACACTATTTTGCCCCCCAAAAATCATTTATGGACAAAAACAGAGCAAATATAATCACAAGCTGACTATGTTTATTCAATTTCCAGGTATGGAGAGGCAGTGACTACACCCCTTTATAGCACAAGGACCATGGATATATCTTTTATCATAGGTTTAATGGACTCCTTATTTATTTGAGCAACTTCTTAGCAGTTTAACTGTTTCTATACTGTATGTATGTATCTCTTACTTTATTAACTGTATATATGATGCCTTTACTTTATTTTTCACTCTGCAGCCCCATTGGGATGTGCTACTTAGGTTGGCTGAAGTAATAACAATATTTTTGGCTGTGAACTAATAGGAGAGGTATAAATGGCATAGTGGACACAGGAAAGTCTGGTATTACTGAGATGATGCTGATACACTACACCACTAATCTATCTGAAGTAGCTCCTTGAAGGAGAAATTAAGATATGATTAAAGGGATGATACAGTGCCAGTTAGGGATTGAAGATAGTCCAATTTTGGTTTATGTTAAAGCTGCTGTTGGTATATGAAGTAGTTAGGCCTGTACCACTTGGAAGGTTTACGCTGTATTGTAGGCTAGAGCAGACATCGGGAGCAATGTTGAACTGAAGGCTTGCAGAGGCTTTCTCACTGGAGAAATGGGCAGTAAGTGGGTGATGTGTTTTTGGGGTTGAGGAGTCTCTCAGAAGATGAGCGGTTTGGCTTTGGTAGTACTAAGAGGGTCCTCGTGATCATAGGAGTAGACAGTAAGCTAGTAAGTTAGTGACCTTTTGAAAGACAGAAATAGGGAGGCTGGCCATTAAGATGGATGGATTCCAGGGCCCCCAGCAGGCCGCTGCTAAAACAGGTTTCGGTTGAGTGGGCTGTCCGTCTGGGTGAGATAGCTGTCAGTAGTCCCCTATAGCTGAAAGATAATGCCAGATTAGAGGGATGAGCAGCATTACACTCAAATCCAGGAGAGGTTAAACTGGACCTAGTCAAGGCTGTGAGATAAACCATGTCTGTGGGCACTTCAAAAGGGGCTATGGTGGAGGTATATTTACCTAGAGGTGCACCCTACTGAGTTCCGTCCTTTGGTGTTTCAGACAAAATGATTTAGTAAAGGAGTAGCATGACTAGGGCCATTAAGATCAGGGCTGGTGTATAGTGGATCTAAGGCCATTACTAGTAAATCCTGAGTACAAAAGTGTGCAAACATACTTTATGTGTAGTGCAGCACTTAAAATGTATGCAACCATTGAGCTTTCTGTGTGTCTTTATATGACATGGCATTATGGGCAAGGAGCTGGGAAGCTCACTGCACCCTCTATTGGTTTTAACAAATCCTCAATATACTTCTGATTCACTGAATCTTTGAGAAGCAAAAAGGAATATTAGTTAAGCCAATATCGCTCATCTACATACGCCGTTCGGGTTTTTGCCCCTCATCAGTGTAGAGCAGGCGATACTGGGCTTGACTGGGGGGAGGGCAATGGTGGCTGAGAGTAGGGGAACATCTCTCCCTTTTGGAGAGCACCAGTTTAAGGTGTTGTAGTGTTTTGATTGCCTTTTAAGCATCTGCATATCCCAAGGCATTATGGGAAAGGAGCTGGGAAGCTCACTGCGCCCTCTATTGGTTTTAACAAATCCTCAATTTACTTCTATGAAGAAGAGAATAAGTAAAGTTAAAATTGTTACCCATCATTTTATTTCCGGATATGTAGCTGCTTTATGGTTTGCTAAGAGCAGGCCACAGAGAACAGGGAGATGGATGTCCTCTCTGTTAATTTCTATGAGAGTTCTGAATATAGCACATTTACTTAACTATATCTGTAACTTCTGTAGAACTGAATGGGGAGAGCTGCACAAATGTACCCATCTATCTGATCTCTGAGGTGGGCTCACAACAAGAACTGGCCCTCACCGATGCGAAAATAAGGGTATATTCACACGATGTACAGGTGCGAGGGGGTCGGCAGCCCACCGGCCCCATTGACATTCATTACTAGCGGTGCGTATTCGCCGCGAATAATGACATGTCACTTATCTCACTGCGCGTACAATACGATCGTATTGTACGAGCGGGCAGAGGAGGCGTAATCCATAGATTATAGTAATTTCGGTGCACATCTCGCAAATACGAGGCGAAATGCACGCCGAAATTACCCCGTGTGAACATACCCTTACAAGGAAAGAAAACCCCTTTACACTGTTTACACCTGATTTGGTCTGTGATTGTCTTTTTTAGATGTGAACCACTTGAGAAACCCCACTGTACAGTTAATTTTTTTTCACATAACCTAGGTATATTTAAAGATATTTGCAGTTAGGAGCCAGTAAATTTATTTCATGTTAAATTCTAAGCAAAAACATCTGCTGAAAAGTGAACAGAAAGCATAGACAAACCAGTGCATAAGAGCTTACAATCTAAAAATGATGAGGAAGTAACGCAATGCTAAGTACTGATTAACACTTGAGGAAGCAAGTTAACACGAAATGCACATTGGGGTGCAAAGTCCTGGCCCTCTCACTGGTAAAGTCCACTGTTCACTATGTACTTATAGTATCTTTACATTGTTATTATTCCCAATTGAGGCTTAATAGAGGCTTTGTTTATAGGTGGCTTTCTTATAGGGAAACCTACCGTATATACTCGAGTATAAGCCGAGTTTTTCAGCACAAAAAATTTTCTGAAAAAGTTCGTCCTTGGCTTATACTGGAGTCACTGTCAGTGCTCGGGAACTGCGATGGCCCGGGCGCCGGCAGGGACACTTCTACTACATGCGACTCCTGAGGGAGCACACATTGCAGAATCCTGAGTAAGCCGACAGCATCCGGGCGCTGTTGACAATCTCTTCACCTGTATGTGACTCCCCTGGAAGCGCATACAGGTGAAGATACCACTGCAGAGCAGAGAGCGCGCGTTCACTGCTCCACAGTGGACCCCGGACGGCCTCAGACTTGCAGCTATCCGGAGTTTCTGTCACAGGCAGTGTGCTATGTCATCACACTGCCTGCGCAGCCTGAGGAGTGAGGAGTGAGGTAAGTGCTTGTATTTTTTTTACCTGCCTATGAGGACATTATTACCTATTACCTGCCTATGAGGACATATACCTGCCTATTACCTGCCTATGGGGGACATATACCTGCCTATGGGGGACATTAAACTGCCTATACCTGTCTATGGGGGACATTTAACTGCCTATATCTGCCTATGGGCGACATATACCTGCCTATATCCTGATTATGGGGGACATATACCTGCCTATGAGGGACATATACCTACCTATTACCTGCCTATGAGGACATATACCTGCCTATTACCTGCCTATGGAGGACATATACCTGCCTATGGGGACATTAAACTGCCTATACCTGTCTATGGACGACATATACCTGCCTATAACCTGACCATGGGGGACAAATACCTGCCTATGGCACATTAAACTGCCTATGGGGGATATTAAACCGCCTATACCTGCCTATGTAATTTTATTGGTATCCATTTTTATTTTTGAAATTCACCAGTAGCCGTTCCACCAGTAGCATTTTCCACCCTAGGCTTATACTCGAGTCTTATACTCAAGTTTTCCCAGTTTTTTGTGGCAAAAGTAGGTGCCTCGGCTTATATTCTGGTCGGCTTATACTCGAGTATATATGGTATTTAATATACTGATGCTTTGTTGGGGATATATAAGTATATATATATATATATATATATATATATATATATATATATACACTCACCGGCCACTGTATTAGGTACACCTGTCCAACTGCTCGGTAACACTTAATTTCTTATCAGCCAATCACAAGGCGGCAACTCAGTGCATTTAGGCATGTAGACATGGTCAAGACAATCTCCTGCAGTTCAAACCGAGCATCAGTATGGGGAAGAAAGGTGATTTGAGTGCCATTTGAACGTGGCATGGTTGTTGGTGCCAGAAGGGCTGGTCTGAGTATTTCAGAAACTGCTGAATATCCTGGGATTTTCACGCACAACCATCTCTAGGGTTTACAGAGAATGGTCCGAAAAAGAAAAAATATCCAGTGAGCGGCAGTCCTGTGGGCGGAAATGCCTTGTTGATGCCAGAGGTCAAAGGAGAATGGGCAGACTGGTTCGAGCTGATAGAAAGGCAACAGTGACTCAAATAGCCACCCGTTACAACCAAGGTAGGCAGAAGAGCATCTCTGAACGCACAGTATGGCGAACTTTGAGGCAGATGGGCTACTGCAGCAGAAGACCACACGGGTGCCACTCCTTTCAGCTAAGAACAGGAAACTGAGGCTCCAATTTGCCCAAGCTCATCGAAATTGGACAGTAGAAGATTGGAAAACGTTGCTGGTCTGATGAGTCTCGATTTCTGCTGCGACATTCGGATGGTAGGGTCAGAATTTGGCGTCAACAACATGAAAGCATGGATCCATCCTGCCTTGTATCAACGGTTTAGGCTGGTGGTGGTGGTGTCATGGTGTGGGGGAATATTTTCTTGGCACTCTTTGGGCCCCTTGGAACCAATTGAGCATCGTTGCAACACCTTGTGGAATCTATGCCACGAAGAATTGAGGCAGTTCTGAAGGCAAAAGGGGGTCCAACCCGTTACTAGCATGGGTACCTAATAAAGTGGCCGGTGAGTGTATAATAATATATTAATATATATATATATATATATATATTATATATATATTATATATATATATAATATATATATATTATATATATATATATATATATATTATATATATATATATATATATAGATATTAAGTGCACTATATATGAAATGACGTATCTTTTAATACTATACAGTGATTGTGACCATAAACTTGTTGGTTGTGGATTATTTTATGGATACCTCTATTTTGTGTGCTACTTTTTAAATTGATGTTATGAATAAAATTTGTTACTTTTTTACCAGATACTCTCTATTTCTTTGTTGTTAGATTTTAAGTACTGATTTTGTAGTATGGACCAGTTACAGATAAAAATAGCAAAGGACAGCAGAGCTGAGTGATAACCTTTGAAGGTTCACTGTGGCTGTTGCTGTTCTCATGATGAATGGAAGCACAGCCAGGTTGAATAATGGAATAGCAATTAATAATGATTTACAGTACTAGATAAGAAATGCAACATATTTGGGACCAGACAGCTGTAACTGCCTGTCTGAATGTCTGTGCTTAAATATATTGCAATTTTACATTAGATAAAAGCTTTCTATACCCTTTCTTTTAAAGAACATTGTGTTTCCACAAACCAGTATTTACACTGTATTTGAGATACTTGCCAAGATTAAACTATGAACAGAAGGACTATTTTAGTTTTAAAATTATTTAGATGTGTTTTTCGGCTCTAGCCCCAACAGGCCATGTTTTTAGGATATCTTGTGGAAGGCAATGAAAATAAATATATCACCTGTGTAATACTAATCCTGAAAACGACCTGCTGCTGGATTTCAGAACTGGAGTTAAAAATCAGTGATTTATTTCATCATGCACAGTCTCTCTAGTGAGAGGAAGTAATTTGAATTCCTGTAAAGTGTCCAACTCTTTTAGTAAGCCATGACAGAATTTTTATTTAATGGAAATATATTCTTTGTGCACATTAAAATTAAGATTTGTTTTAATTAGCATCTTAGGATGCTTTCACACAGCACACTTTTGGTGCAGTTTTAACTGTGCTCCAATTAAACTGCCTTTATTACCAGCAACCTTCTTTTAGTTGTCTAAATTATTCGGAGAGGTGTTTCAAGTAAATAATTAATTACTGTGTTTGACGTCTTGTGAATTACAAACATACTAATTGATTTCTCACTTTCCAAATAGTTTAAATAAGTTTAAACAGCTTGCCGGTAACAAAGACAATTTAATTGGAGCTCAGTTAAATCTGCACCAAAACTGCGCCTTGTGAAAGCACCCTTATAACCAGCACAATTCTTTCAGTTATCTAAAGTGTTCAGAAAGGTGTTTCAAGTAAGTAGTCAATTACTGTGTTTGAAATCTTGTGGATTACAAACACACTAATTGATTACTTGCCTTCCAAACAGTTTAGATAAGTGTAAACAGCTTGCCGGTAATAAAGGCAATTTAATTGGAGTGCAGTTAAAACTGCACCAAAGCTGTGCAGTGTGAAAGCGCCCTTATAGGCATACTTACCAACCCTCCCAGGGTGGGTGGGAGTGTCCCGGAAATGGGGGCCTCCTCCTGCTCCCCTGGAGGGTTTGGTTAAACTTCCCACAGCTGAACAGCTGCCAGAAGTTCTTTGTATATTATAAGCGGCATCAGGGCAAAATCAAGAGACTTGCCTGAAGCCACTGACTGCTGCCGCCAATGCTCTGATAGCTTCCTACATAGCAAGCTATCGAGCAATGAGCCCCAGGGAGCACCGCTGGGAAAAGGGGCAGGGCTATATGGGACCCACTCCTCCTGCTCCCCTGGAGGGTTTGGTTAAACTTCCCACAGCTGAACAGCTGCCAGAAGTTCTTTGTATATTATAAGCGGCATCAGGGCAACATCAAGAGACGTTGCCCTGAAGCCACTGACTGCTGCCGCCAATGCTCTGATAGCTTCCTACATAGCAAGCTATCGAGCAACGAGCCCTAGAGAGCACCGCTTGGAGAGGGGGCAGGGCTATATGGTACCCACAAAGCTCCGCCCCCTCCCCACAGCAGAGCAGTGTGGAGAGCCAGGATGCTGGCAGCAGGACAGATGAGTGAACTACTGGGAGTTGTGTGTGTGGGGGAGGGGTGTGTGTATATGAGTGTGTGGGGAAGGGGTGGTGTGTATTTCAGTGTGCAGGGGAGGGGTGTGTATTGGAGTTTAGGGGGGCATGTGTTTGAGTGTGCAGGGAGGGGTGTCTTTCAGTGTGCAGTGGAGGGTCTGTGTGTATTGCAGTGTTTGGGGAAGGGGTGTTTGTGTTTGAGTGTGCAAGGGGGGTAGGAGTTACCCACTTGTCTTCTGCCCCTTACCCGTGTCTCCTGCCCTTGCGGCCTGTCTCTGGCAGTCTCAACAGGCAGAAGACAGGCCACATGGGGTAGAAGTTTCCCTCTGCTCCCTGCCTTCTACCCCCTGGCGGCTGCAGGGTGCTCGACACAGACCACAGGGGACAGGAGTTGTCCCTTGCTCCTGTCTCCTGCAGTCTGTCCCTGACAGTCACAGGGGGCAGGAGATAGGCCACAGGGGACTGACTGGTGATTGCCTATTCAGCCTATTCAGCATTCAGGAAAGCTGGGTGACACTCCATCCCCCAAAGGTGGCACCCAATATTCCTATCATGGAAAGCTGAATGTTACCTGTGGGTGATGGGTGTCAACCAGCTTACCTGGATGTTGGTTATGGTATCCAGCCTATATATATGTGTGTAATGTTGTTTATTTACAGGTTCCCATTTGGACTACTTCGGATTCAGTGGACTATGTCAAATCAACCTTGGATCTATTTTTTTCAAATAAAATGGTTAAGTAGGGCTAGTGTCGGAGAGTGTTTATTTCAATAAAAGGTTTTTTTGTGCATTTTTTTGTGTGTGTTTTTTTTCCACATATAACTTCAGTGATTGTAATGGCAGTATCTGCCAGAAGCCTTTTCATTACTATCGCTCGGGCTTTATTATTGCCCAAGGCTGACATTAACCGCATGTCACTATTACCCCAGTACCCAATGCACCAGGGGTACTTGGAAGAGCTGGAAACCATCAGAAGTGGACTCTCTAATGTGATAGTAGACTTCTGGAGCAGCTGCAGGCTGGTATTTTTAGAATGGAAAGAGCCAGTATCGATGGGCTTTCCCATTTTGATCAGGCTGCACCTGTCAGCTTTACCATGGCTGGTTATGGAAAATTATGGACAATTTATTTATTTCATGAGAATCTAAACATGGACATCCACTGAAATGATTACAGGAGTTGCCCAGTTTAGAATTCTCAATAAATGATTTTTGAAAAAAAAGAAACATAGTGGGGTCCCCCCATTTTCCAAAACCAGTAAAGGTAAAACCGACAGCTGCAGCCTGATACTATCAGAATGGGAAGGTCCATTAACAATGGTCCCTTCTGACTACCAGCCCACATTCACCCCAGAAGTGGATCATCACATTAGAGGTTCCGCATCTGACAGTAAGCTGGCTCTTCCCAGTACTCATGGTGAGTTAGGTATTGGGGTAATAGTAACACAGGGTTAGTGTCAGCCTTGGGCAACAAAAACTCCTGCTGGCTGACACCAAGCCCTAGTAATAAAGAGGCATCTGTCAGACACCTCCATTACTAAAACTGAAATTAATTAGAAAAAAAACAGACCAAAATTAACAAAAAACTTTTATTAAATAAACACTTCCGACATTTAGTCCTCTTTCACCAATTTTTTTAAAGAAATCAATCCAACGTTTGGTCTGACATAATCCAATGAGGTTTTGACATAGTCAAAGGGGAAACCTATATAAATATAAGAACATAAAAAAAAAAATGACAGTACTAAACTCCATCTTTTGCACTCCCTGAACGTCATTCCTGTGGCTGATCTTCTGGGAGTGCATGATAGAGAGTTCAACCTGCACAATATGATTATGGGGGGTACAGAGCACAGTCACAGCACACTCCACCTATCACCCCATAACCTTTCCACCTTTCCACCTATGGGGTCATAGTCCTTTCACCTCCACCTATCACCCCATAATCATTCCACCTGCACATATCAAACCATAACCTCCCTACCTATCACCCCATAACCTCCCCACTTAATGTCCCATAGTCCTCTCACATCCACCTATCACCCCATAACCTCTCCACCTAATACCCCATAGTCCTTTCACCTCCGCCTATCACCCCATAACCTTTTCACCTATCACCTCATAACCTCACCACCTAATGCCCCATAGTCCTCTCACCTGAACCTATCACTCCACCTATCACACCATAACCACTCCACGTAATACCCCATAGTCCTCTCACCTCCACCTATCATCCCATAACCTTTCCACATACACCTATTGCCCCATAACCTCCCCACCAATTACCCCATAACTTCTCCACGTAATACCCCATAGTCCTCTCACCTCCACCTATCATCCCATAACCTTTCCACAAGCACCTATTACCCCATAACCTTCCCACCTCTCATCCCATGTAGAGTTTGTACAGAGGTGAGCAAAAGTAGGGAAATGCTGAAAAAAATAGAATTCTAAGATGTTTGTGTTGTAAATTTTGCAGGGACGAGTCATGGCCAGGAGAGGTCATCATGGTGGTCTGAACAATATGGAGAAGAAAAGTGAAAAATAAAAATTCCAGTCATAGAAGAAGTCCCTAGATGTAACTGCACTGTAGTCACTTAAATGTCTGCAGAGCCTGTGTACACTGGAATCTACAACTATATGGTCCTGTATGGTGGTTAAATTAGTTGTAGTGTAATGGTTTAGGTTCAGACACAGTTTAGCGGTATCTCCCAGCTCTCCTGGAGACTGAATAGGCTATCCAACCTCCAGGAAGGCTGGGTGACGCCAAAACCCTAATTTAGCTTTCTTCCAGAGCCATTATTCAGGTGAAGTGGGTATGGTGTTTTATAAAGGGTTGTGGCTCAACAACAAGAGGGTGTGGCCATGTAACTTTTTTGGGCGACGCACAGAGCACGCCACACCTTTAAATCTCCCTGATTCCCACATTCAAAATTTTGCAAGTATGCTTATACATTCATTTGAGCAAACAAGACTTTACCTAGGAGTAATCAATATATACACTTAGGTCGTATGTTTAGAACTGTGAACAAGAGTGACGATTTACCGACCTGGAGAAAGTGCTGCTGAGGATGGAACAGAAAGAATATAGAAGGGTAAGAAAAATAGAAATAATTATACAGTTTTATAAAGAGCACAGTAAGAACTGCTTGTAGGGAGATTTTCAAAGCTGAAGTGGTTTGTGACAAAGGGTATGTTCAGACTGCGTATTTGCGAGGCGTATTTTGGCGCATAGTTGCGCTGCAATAGGTCCAAATTCTGCCCCACAAATAAGGTAATTTATAGCTTTCATTAGGAGCTATGATTACCTGCTGTTTTCCCTGGAGTACAATATGCACCAAGAAAAAGAAGTGACATGTCACCTCTTCCTGGTGTTTACTCTCCGGGGAAAGTGGGAAAGTGAATGTCAATGGGAACATTACAGAAGTAAGCCCTGGCCAGGGCCTACTTCTGAAGCAACAGGTGCATTGCAATATAGTGTGAACAATCTTTTGCTTATGGTAGCTACGTTTGCAATAAAAGGAATATCCTTATTGTTATGGTTAGCTCAGCTTTAGCATTGGCATAGTAGAGAATACCAGAATTCTAATAAGGCCCCATTCACACTGAGTTTTGGTCAGGTATATGCCTGTTTTACAGCAAAGTATGCTTTATGTGTCAGGCACAAAAATGTGGTTTACTATGCTTTTGTATTAGGCATATAGAGCATATTTCATGATAAAATAGACCAAATGTAGTCGAAATGGCACTACATATGCAACATAGGACCCAATAGCTCTTAAATAGTATATGTCACAATATTTTATTTAAGGCATCCCAATATATTCCTGCAATGTACATCCAAACCACAGTGTGATTGGGGCATAAGTGAAACTCTAGAAACAAGCAATTTTCCATTGACAAAAAGTTAATTTTTTTAGTTTCTGTCTTGAACTACATTTTAAAACCTTTACATTTACGTCATGATGTCAGGAAGGGAGTATGGATCATGCTCACTCACTGAGTCCACTATATACACTACTAACTCCCAGCCTTTTAATCTTTTAGGTGATGTGTTAAACTGTACATAGCTGAGGGACTAAGGGACTCCATAGCTGCCTAACTTCTTCTACTATTAATGTTCAACATTCTGGAATATATAACTATTGCAAAACAGTGTACAAACAATCACGGCCTCTAGTAGTCAAGTACTCTAACTGAACTAAAAGTACAAGTAAAGAAAAAACAAAGTTTAAAAAACATAAAAGATACAAAAAATATAACACACAACCCTTTTACCATTTTAAAAATGAAGTTAAACGTAATTTATATTGTTTCGTCTGTAAAAGTCCAATCTGTTAAAATATGTCAATATTTATTACGCATGGTGAACACTGCAGAAAAAAATACCCTATGGCAAAATTGCAGTTTTTGGTAAATTTTGTCCCCCAAAAATTTGGAATGAAAAGTAGTGATTAGCGATTACGTCGACTATCGTCATCGGGTCGATAGTCGATATCGGCAATTATCAAGACGATTTCCGATAGTCGATAATAGATTATCGCCGATGAGAGGAACAACACCTTCATTCTTACACCCAAACAGGGCTGGAGAAGCTGGAATTAACATCCACAACAGTCAAATGGATACGTGCTACATCTTAGGCAACACACTTAGGTTATAAAAGCCACAGAAAAAAAGTCACACACCATTCACTATCCCTGTCTTGTACCACAGCCTGACCCTTAAACCTGCATGACCCACAAATTAAAAAGTGCCTGAAGGCAGTATGATTTGAACCATCATTTTACTTGAACTGGACATCGATTATCCCTGTCCTGGAATGCAGCATGAGCCCCATACCTGCATGACCCCAGATTAAAAAGTGTCGGAAAAATGAGTCTTTCAACCACGATTTTAGTTTCATTGGACATAGACTATCCCTGTCCTGGGCCACAGCATGAGCCCCAAACCTGCAGGACCCCCAGATTTAAAAAGTGCCGGAAAAAGGAGTCTTTCAAACCCCAACCCATTTTAGATTTGAACTGAACAATTGACTATAACCTGTTTGTACAAAACAAGTGATTGGACCAAATTTAAAAAACCTGTCTGAATCCACAGATTAAAAGTGCTTGGAAAAAAAAAAAAAAAAAAAAAAGGAGTTTCTTTGAACCACATTTTTTAGTGAACTGGGGGGGACATTTTGGGGACTTATACCTGGGTTTCCGTTACCCACAGTTTTGGGGGGACCAATTAAAAAATAAAAAAAAA
This sequence comes from Phyllomedusa bahiana, assembly GCA_025379985.1. Classification (NCBI taxonomy): domain Eukaryota; kingdom Metazoa; phylum Chordata; class Amphibia; order Anura; family Hylidae; genus Phyllomedusa; species Phyllomedusa bahiana. The sequence continues at coordinate 117,713 of JAODAL010003087.1, forward strand.
ACTGGGTCTTGACCTCCAGGATTAAAAAAGTGGGCCCGAAAAAAAAAAAAATGGTGTCTTTTGAAACCACATTTTTAGTTAACTGGACAATTGACTATTTTTAACCTGGCTCCTGTTTTACCGGGCAGTATGGGACCAATTAAAAAAAAACATTGTCTGAACCCCCACAGGATTAAAAAAAAGTGCCGGGAAAAAAGGGAGTCTTTTGGAACCACCATTTTAGTTGGAAAAAAAAAAAAAAAACAATGGGGGGGGGGGGGGGGGGGGAACATTTGGGACTTATACTGTTCCTGGGCCCACCAGGCCTTGGGAGCCCCCAAAAAAAACCTGCATGGACCCCCAGAATTGAAAACAAAAAGTGTCAGATAAAAAAATTTTGAGGAGGTCTTTTAAACACCATTTTAGTTGAAAAAAACTTGGGGGGGGGTAACATTTTATACAAACTTAATATCTGTCCTGTTAAACCGAATTAAAAACCATTTAAACCCCCTTTTACCGGAAATTTGTTCGTACTCAATTACGGGCCAATGTCGGGTTAGGGGGGTTCCGGCAAAAAATACCGTTTATGAGGTACGTGGTCAAAAGGCGATCTTGGCGCGTTCAACAGGGCGGAGCTCGCAAAGATAGCGGGGCATGAACAAACCCAGGGTTTATATTAATCGCCGGGGCATCATTGGCCAGGCCAGCCCCCCCACGGGCCGAGTGAGGGGCTTCCGGCGGCGGGGGATTTAAACCGCCGATGTCGCTGGGGGGGGTGGGGGGGGGGGGACAGTCTACGTGGTTCGCGACATCGCAAAAAGCTGCGGGGCGGGCCAGGAAGTGAAGGCTTCTGCCTTGCCCGCCGAATTTTTTTCCCGGCGCCGGTAAAAAAACGGCGTCAAGCGGGCCGTTTTACCGGGTCTCACCAGACAGCCCGGGATGTGGGGAAAATTGACTAAAAAACATCCCTGTTTGTCTGGTTTGGGGACCTTCACCGATGGGGGCCCACCAAATTGGCATTGTGGGCAGTGTCCGACGTGGGGGGTCCAGGGGGGGACCAGTTGTCATGGGGAAGAAACAAGATTTACAGCCTATAAAAAAAAAGGTGTTATGCGGGGAATCTCTATTTGCATTGAAACCGGGGGAATCTGAACCCAAATTCGTTTCATTGGCAAATTCCCCCTGGGAAAAAGTGTAAAAAAAAAAAACCCCCCAGTGTTGAAAAAAAAAAGTAAAAAAAAAAAAAGTGTAACAAAAAGTCAAAAAAAAACCCACAAAAAAACACAAAATAAAAATAAACAAATTAAAAAAAAACACGGGTTTAAACATCGCCCTTTTCCCCTTTACAAACGGGCCAATCGGCCCCCCAAAAAACGAATCAAAAAAAATAAATTAAAAAAAAAAGGTTTACCCATATTTTGGTAAAATTGGCCGCATGGTAAAAGACGAACCACCCTATAAAAAAAATCTGTCCATGGGGTTAATTAAAAAACCCGTTTCAGTTGACCGCCGTAAAAAAGAAAAAAAATACCCCAAAAAAAAAAAAAACAGTCCCACAGAATTGCGAATTTTTTGGTCCATCCTTGCAGCCAATAAAAAATGAGTAAAAAAAAAAAAAGTCATCAAAAAAGGGAGGGACTTTATATTAACATTTCAAAGGGGTGATATTGGGCCAATTATAAAAATAGGGTTTTCCAGTTTCATCCCGCAAAAAAATAAAAAAAGGGGTCTTAACCACCACAAGTCTTGTTTACGGGAAGGATAAAAAAAAAAAAGTTTGGGTATTTAGGGGGAAGATAGTGATTGCATAAATTTTTGGTTTTACACAATTAATTAAATACACTTTTTTTTCAAAAAAAAATTAATTGTGCTTTCAAATTAAAAAAAATACATAAAATGGAGTAAATCACCCCATAATGGCTCAAAAACCCAACAGGTTAAAAACAAAAAAAAACCTTTAAAAAAACTTGGTCACGGAATTATGCCACGTGGAAAAACGCTATTAAATAATTAAAAAAAATAAAAAAAAAAAAAAAAAAACACTTGTTGTTGCCAGTATTTTATCTTTCCACTTGCCTTTTCCCACAAACAAAAAAAAAACGGATTTAAAAAAAAGCGATCATTTAAAAAAAAGTCTTGATTTCCCCCAAACAAACAATCTGAATTTTACCAATAAAAAAAAAAAACAAAACGTCAACAACTCAATCCGCAAAAAAAAACAAAATAAAAAAACCAAAAGGGGTGGGGTTCCCAATTATTACGGCCTCATAAAACAGACAATAAAATAAAAAAAAAAAAATGTTTATGGCTCTCAGGGACCGCGGATGAAATGCAAAAAAAAAAACGTGGTTTATCCTTTTTTCAAAAAAATAAAAAAAAGTGGGTTTTTATTGTGTAAAAAAAAGGCAGTTAAAAACATAAAAAAAAAAAAACAAAAAAAAAAAAAAAATATACCCAAAATGTGGTTCGTGTATCGTTTCAATAAACACCTGTGAGTAAAAAAAAACTAGGCACATGTCATTTTTATTTTTAAACGCCAAACATTGGACCGCTGTAAAAAAAAAAAATAAAAAAAAAATAAAAAAAAAAAAAAAAAAATAAACCAACTACCAGGGAAATTGCTGTATTTTGTACAAAAATTTCGGCCTTCCAAAAAAAAACCCTTAAATTTAAAAAAAAAAAGTGAATCAAAAGCATCACATGCGGCCCGTCTTGGTTACCAATTAAAAATAAAAAAAAACATTTCCAAAAAATCAATCTTCATAAAAAAAAACAAGCCTACCCAAGGCAGGCCTTCCATATGCAAAAAAAAAAATTAAGAAAGCTTATGGCTTTTCAGGATAATAGGAACAAACATAAAAAAAAAAGCAACTTTTTTTCTAAAAAACTTCGCTTTTATTGTGTAAAAAAAAGTAAATAAAAAAAAATACATTAAAAAAAACAAACTTATTATTTAAAATTAATAACAATCATTTGTTTTATTGGTACGACCCCCCATAGTAAAAGGGGGAATTATTTCCCATTCATTTTTTATTCCCGTATTGGGCGAAATTACTGTTCAAAAAATTGAAGCCCAAAAAAAAGTCTAAAAAATAAAACAATGGCGGAAAAAACTGCGTTTTTTTCCCCCCTTCCACTTTCCATGGGGTTCCAATGCTAAAAAATAAAAAAAAACGGACGGTAAACAAACCTGTACAACCAAAAAAAATTTTGGGCAAAAAAATACACCCTTAGGGGAATGAGGATCCCTTGAGGGGTGTTGATACAAAAGGGGGCAAAAAAACTTCTGGAAGGTTTCAACTTTTCTAGTACTTTGGGGGGGGCTTTTGTTAAAATGCGGGGGGGGTGGGACATGGGGGGCCCCTACCAATTTAATCTGTGGCAAAACAGGCCAAAATTTTAGCGCTTCCCTCCCTTGTACCCCCTGGCCATGCGCCCAAAAAAAAAAACAGCAGGGTTTTACCACCAATTGTAGGGGTATTGCCGGAACTTGGAAAGGAAAAAAAAAAAAAATTTGGTAAAACAAAAACAAAATTTTGGTCTTTTTTCTTCAAGGATTCCTTTGGTTAAAAAATATTAAAACCCATTTTCAGGCAAAAAAAAAAAAAAAAATTGCAGGGGGATTTATTGTAAAAAAAAAATAATTTTTTATTTTTTATTTTTTCAGAATGGCCATAAAATGCTAAAAAAAAAAAAAAAAAAAATTTTGTGAAAGCCTTTGTGGAGGGTCTGATATAAACCCCTTCACTTGCCCACCTTGGGGGATTATTATTCTTTTAAAAATGGGGGTGTAGGTTTACTAGTTTTATGGGAGTTCTTTTTTTAGGGGGTATTTATTTGTTGTTTGGATAACCTTAGGGGTTGGTCGGGCAAAACTGAAATTGGGCCCTAAAAATTTAAAAAAAAAAAAAAAATTGTTTTTTTGTAAAAAATGAAGGCCCCAGAAGTTCCCAGTAGGTGCTTCCTTCCTATTCTTGGGGCTAGATGGTTGAAAGCCAAATTAATTGGCACTAGGGGCCCACATTATGGGCTCATTCTCTTGAAAAAAAACGGGCAAGAAATTTGGGGGGAATTCAATATTATTTGCCCCATCTACCTGAATCACATTTTTTACCGTATTCTGTCCAATAATGTTTTTAAAAAATTATTGGATAAATCCTTTGCAAAAAAAGTTTGGGAATTTGGAAATTTTTCCCAACTTTTTCCACCCACTTTGCTTTAAAAAAATTCCTGTGGAAAAAAAACCCAAAACTAATGGGGTTAATAAAAAAACAAACTTTCCTAATATTGCGGGTTTTGAATAACTTTTTTAAAGGGGTGTTAGTTTTCTTAAAAATGTGGTTATTTTATGGGGGTAAGTCTAACCATAACAACGGGTCACTTCAAAAAAGTTCTACGTCTAGAAAAACACAAAACTGGGGGAAACTGGTCCCTAAAAAAAAATTGGTATATTTGCAAAATTTTCCTTGGAAAAATGTGAAAAAAATTTACTTACTAAAAAAAATTTAAAGCCCCCTAACTGTTCGTTAAAAAAAAAAAAAAAAAAAAGGAACATTAAAAAAAAAAAAAATGGCTACCAAAAACTTAACCAAGCAGGGTCATATGGTAGATTCTAGTGTATAAGATATTTTTGAGTGGGGGAATAACATCCTGTCTTACATTGCAGGTACATTTTTTGAGTTTGAAAAAAAAAATATTGGTACAATTTTATTCTAAATTTTTCACGGATAAATTTGATTTTTTTTTTTTTTTTCAAATTTCAAAGAAAAAAAAAACCTTTTTTTAATTAAAACGAAAAAAATTAAAAAGGGGAATCAGATTAAAGCAAATATTTCAAGCCCATGCATAGGGAAGCACTAAATATTTAAAAAAAAAAAAACATAAATAAATTAAATAAAAAAAAAAAAAGGGGGGGCATAAAATGTATTAATACCAAAAAAACCACAAATTAGGGGGGTCATAGTAGTATTTGGCCAAAAAATACCGATACTATTTGGGGCAAGCAAAAAAAAAAAACGTTGGCGAGGATTTTAGTACCAAAATAGTAAAAAAATAAAAATCCAAAAAAAAACCTACCCAGGTTTAGGGGCATTTCGGTTTCAAAAAAAAGTTTACCTGTTTAAAATTTAAAAGGATGAGTTGCTCCTCTAACCCAACCAAAAGTTGGCAAAAATATTGTTTACCATAAATACCACTTGATAAGGAGAGAAAAAAAAATTGTTAAAGATTGCCTTTTTCAAACGGGGCAGGGGGGGCCAATAGAAAAAAAAAATAAAAAATCATAAAATCCAATTTATTGTGTTATTTTTGTATAAAGCCAAATAAAACAGGGGACGAAAAAAAGACCACACCATAAGAAAAAGGACAAAATTGGGGAGTTATTTTATTTCATACCAACAAACAGGGAACAAACACGGGGGGGACCACATATAAACAAAAAAATAAAAACAAGGGAGGGGGGAGAGGGAAAAAAAAAAAGGACGGAAGGGATAGGAAGGGGCGGAAACGAAAAAAAAAAAAACGGCTCTCCCTCTAAAAAAAAAAGGCCTATGGGGAATATTAAAGAAGAGGATGGGAGGGGGGGGAATAGGGTGGGGGAAGGTTTCTGGAAAAAGTGGGGGACCAGTGACTCCAGGTTTTCTGTTTTAATTTTTTATTGTATTTTTCCGAGGTTTGGGGGGGGGGGGGGGAATTAAAAAACTTCCTCCATTTCGCTTACAAAAAACCCATTTCGCGAAACCATTTTGTCTAGGGGGGGGAGGGTGGAAAACCGTTGCGATTTCCACATTGCGCGGGGATCCAGTTTTGGGGGCCAAACGGCCTGGAGCAGAATGGTTTAAAAAAAGAAAACCGATTTTTTTTTTAAAACTTATCAAACAAGGGGGGGAACAATTTTTGGGGAATCATGAAAAAAAAGCAGAGTTAGCTCCGGGGAGGGTTTATTCGGGGATCGAGGGACCCCAGTTAACTTTCCTTCAATTTACTTCCGGGGGAACCGGAAAAAAAACCCAAGAAAAAAAGCTTTGCGTTTAAGCCCACAGAGCAAAAAAAACCACACCCAAATAAAAAACATGGGGGGGAAACATGGGGGTCCCCCTTTTCCTTCCTTCCCACATTCCAGCCACATTATGATTTGATGTGGAGGGGAAGTTTTTATGCAGCGTAGAGGGAACCCTGTACCAAGCGAGAAAGGATTTTATAGCCGTCTCCTGGTGCTTGGACGCTATCAAACTTTTGGGTCATCTGGAAGCAATGCTCCACTGAGCGGAAGTGAAGGAAAGGCCTAACTCCTCTTCCCATCTCAGGCAGAAAGGGGGGGGGGGGGGAGCTCGCCTTGCTAGAAAGCAATAATTTATACAAAAATGAAAAAAGAGTTGACTCTTGCTTACGGACAATACCACGGCCGATTTAAAAAAAGCCCGTAAGTGGCCTGCTCAAGTGAAACCTGGACTTGATCCTATGAAAGAAATGGGAAAGCTGAGCATACTGAAAAGAAGCCAGTGGCAGGAACTGGGTTCCCTCAAAAAATATCGCCAAGTGGTCTCAGTTTCCCTTAAAGAAGGCCACCTGGCAGAGGCGGGGGGAAAAGCCCTTTTCGTCCCACCCAAAAAAAAACATTTGGCGAGACAGCTGGGGGGAAAAACCCGGGGGTTATCAGTAAGAGGTACACAGGGGCCCTCCTTATCTATAAGAGGAGTGGGGGACTTCCGTAAAAAGTATAAGGTGGCCAAGGTTTTGTATTTCGCAGAAAAGAGGAGGACATGGTTGTCTCCCAGGCAGGGTTCCAGGGTCCCAGGGGGAGAAACCGCCACTGCAGAAAAACTAAGGTCCTCTCCAAAAGGTTACCCACAGTTTTGCCTCTCCCATATTTAGCCAGCCCCCAAAAACCCCGAGTAAAGGCCCGAAGCCAGATAATACCAATCTACAATCGGTGAAAACCCCGTGCCCCCACAAACCCTTAGGCCTTGTTAAGGGTTTGTACGCTATTCGCGGTCTTCGCTTAGACCACACGGAAAGCCGTGAAGCATCTTTGGGGGGGACTTTTCCAAAATAACTGGCCGGGATTGTGTAAAAGGGAGGGGGTTTTGAAAAAAGGTATAAAAAAATTTGGGGGGGAATTAAACATTTTTTTTTAAAAAAAGTTGGGTTTTTGCCGAAAAACCCGGGGCAAACTCCCTTGGGGTTTTCCAGCTTCCCCCGGGTTTCCCCTTTGGTTTTTTTCGTTTTTAGAGGGAGGAAGTTTTTTAAACAAAGGAAATTTTTGATAAAAATCTTTCCCCAAAAAAAAATTTTCACCCCCCAAAAATACGAAGATTAACCCCCCCCTTTTTGGGGCCCTTTTAAAAGGGGGGAAAAATTTGGGGGGGGCCTTTTTTTGGAAGGGCTGTTTTTTTTGGGGGGGGGTTAAAACCCCACGGGAAAGGGGGCCTCAGGGGCTTAGAAAAAAAAATTTTTTTTTTTTAAAAAAATTTTTACCAAAATTCCGAAGTTATTTTGTTTTTCGGGCCCCCTCAGAGTGGGGAGGGGGGGATATTTGGGGTATTTGTATGTAACCAAGGAAAGGGGCCCTCGGGGGAACGCCGAGCCCCTTTTGTTAAATCCCCCGGGGGGGGGCCCCCCAAACAGGGGGTTTCCCTTTTAATTTTCCGGGGGTTTTACCCCCGGGTGGGCCCCCCAATTTAGGGGCTCTCCAAACAACCCCGGAAAACCCCTAAACCCGGGGGGGGAGGGGGGGGGGGGGGGAAGGGGAAGGGGGGAGCCCCTTTTCCAGGGGGCCCCCTTTAAAATTTGGGGAAAGGGGGGGGGGAAAAAAAGGGGGGCCGTTAAAATTTTTAAAGGGGGGGCCCGGGGGGGGGAAGGCCCCGAAAACAGGGCCCCAATCTTGGGGTGGGAAAAAACCCGGGGGCCAAAAAACCCAATGGGGACCCGAAGGGGGGGATGAAGGGGGGAAAAACCCCCCGGGGAAAAAGGGCGAAACGGAAACCGGGGCCTTCTTCCCCTTGGGCGTAGTGGGGGGCAGCCCCCCAAACCCGCGGGGGTTTTTAAAGGGGGGGAAAAGGGGGTTTTCTTGGTTGGGGAAAATTTTAAACGGTTTTTTTAAGCGTTTTTTATCGGCGCGCCCCCCTCTTCCCGGAAAAAAAAAGGGGGCCCCCCTTTGGCTGGGTTGGGAAAAAATTGGGGAAATTTTGAAAGGGGGGTTGGGGGGGTTTTGTTTTTGGGGGATTTTAGCTTTTGGGATAATTTTTTAAGGGGGGACATTAAGCAGGGCGAAAAAAAAAGGGGCGGGTTAAAAAACCCCAAAAAAATTGAGGGTTTCCCTTTCCCGGGTTTTGGGGAAAAAAAAGCGGGGGCATGTGTAAAAAAGGGGTTGGGTTTTAGGGAGGGGAAAGTGAAACATTTACTTTTTTGGGTGGGGAATTTTTTAAAAGGGGTTCCCAAAAAACCCCTGGGGGGAAAAAATTTAAATTTTCGAAAGGGGCTTTATAAAATGGGGCCCGTTTAAAACCCCTCTTTGGGGGGGAGGGGGGTCTTCCCCCCCCGGGGGGGGTTCCCCTTTTTAAAGGGGCCCCCCCCTGCAACTCCCACCAGAGTTTAAAAGGGTTTCCCCCAAAGCCTTTTAGGCCAAACCGGGTCTGAAAAACCGGGGTTTTCCAAGGGGGTGGGGGCCGGGGGGGGGAACCCCCCACCCGGGGTTGGTTTTGGGGGGGGGGATGGGGGGTGGGGGGGCAATTGTAATAGTTTGGGGGTTTAAAAGGGGGTGGAAAAGGGGGTTTTAAACAATTTCTTTTTATTGGAAAGGGGGCCACGGGAAAATTTGGGGGTTTTCCCTTTATTGGGAAAGGGAAAATGGAAATTTGGGGGTTTGGGAAAGGGGGGGGGACTTTTCCCCTTGGGCCAACATTTTTTCCGGGGCCCAAAAAACCTTGTTTTCCCCTATTTTTATAAAAGGGGGCTGCGGGATTTCGGGGGGGTAAAAAAATCCCCCCTTTTGGGGGCCCCCAAAGGGAAAGGGGGGCGGCCCCCCCACCTTCCCCAAAAGTTTTTCCCGTTTTGCAGTTTTTCCCCGGGGGGGGGGGGGGACCGTGGGGGGGGGCGGGGAGGGCCCCTTTTTTCCCTTTTATTTTTTTTAAGTGTGGGGGGGGACCCTGGGAAAAAGGGGCTTTTTTAAAGGGGTGGGGGTTTTTGTCTTTTCCCTTTTTGAGGGCCCCGGGGGGGGGCCATTCTTAATGGGGGAAATTTTTCCCCCGGAAGGCCCCCCACATTTTTTAGTGCCTTTTTCCCTTTGGGGTGGGGCTTAGAAGTGGGGAAACGGAAACTTTTGGGGGGGAGTTCCCCGGAAATTTTTGGGGGGATTTTTCATTTTTTTAATGGGCGGTGGGGCCCCCAATTTAAAAAATTTTCCAAAAGAAAGGGGGGGCTCTTTTAAAAAATTTTTCCCAATTTTCCCGGGGGGGGGCTCTCTCCCCCGTTGTGGCCAAGGGAGTCGAAAAAGGGGCCAAAACCCCCTTGGGGGGGGGTGGTCCCAACCCCCAGAATTTTTCCCAATGGAGGCGGGAAACCCCCCATAAGGTTAAAACCAAGGGGAAAGGCCCGGGGGCCATAATTTTTTTAGGGGGGTTTTTTCGGCTATTTAAAAAACCGTGTGGGGGGGAGAAGGAAAAAAAAGGGGGTTAAATTTTCCCCATCCCGGGAAAAGGGGTTTTAGGGGTTTTCCCCCCCAGGCAAACACACCGGGCTGGAAAATAAGCGAAAGGGCTCTTTTTCCCCCCCTCTTGAATTTGGGGGGAGTAAAGGCCCAAGGGGGGGGGATTTTTTTCCCCGAAGAATTTTAAACCAAAGTGGGAAACGAGCGTTTACATTTTAAAGGGCAAACCAAATAAGTATAACCCGTCCCCTGGGGCCAAAAGGGGAAAAGGGGAAAAGTGGGCTAAGGATTCAAAAAAAAACCTTGGGGGCCCGGGGCCTTAAAATTTTGGGGGTTTTTAAACATTGATAAAAAGTGAAACCAAAACTTTCCCACCCGAAGGAGAAAAAAAACCAATTTTGGAAAAGGGTTTTGGGGGCCCCCGGGTTTTTAAACCCTACAAAAATGGGCCAACCCCATTGCCGGAAACCCCCCTGGGGGCCCGGGGGGGGCCCGAAAAAAATTAAGGGAAAAAATGCCACGATGTATTTAAAGTTTTTCTCCCTTTTTAAAAGGGGGGGTGGACCCCTTTTTCCTTTTAAAAAAAGGGGGGGGGTCTCTTGGGGGGGCATACAAATTTTTTTGCCCCCGGGGGCGAATTTTTAAAGTGGGTTTAAAAAAACCTTGGTTTTCAACGCTTTTTTTACGGGAAGTTTAAGGGGCCCCCCCCTTTGGGGGTTGAAAGGGGGGGCCCCAAACCCAAAGGGGGCCATTTCTGGAAAGGGGGGCCCGGGGGAGGGCGGGAAAGGGGGGCCCCCACCAAACCCCGGGGGGCAACCCCCCAAACCCGGAAAAAAACCCCTTTGCGCAAAGGGGGGGGAAAAGGAAAAAAAAGGGAGGAAAAAAGGGGAAGAGGGGAGTCTTAGATAGCGGAACTAGTAAAGCCCAAAGGCGGATTTCCAGCAAGAATTATCCAACAAGTAGGGATTACGACGCGTGACCATTATAGTCACCCACTAAGTATAACACAGTCCCCTGGGACCAAGGGAAACAATAGAGAAACTGTCGACTAAAGGATTCAAAATATCCTGGCCCTGGCCCTACATTTAAGGGGCATTAAGCAATTGATAACAGTGAACAGCCTGACCCCACTGAGGCGAACAACGCAACACGGAAAAAACCATAGGAGGTTATAGCGCGGGACTCGGATATACCGTACATCAACTGACCACTATTGCGACACCCAACTGGGTCTTAGAACGGGAGCTCAGAACCAATTAGCAATGTGCACGATGTTTAATGTTACTCTTGATAATGGGGGTGTGTCATACCTTAAAATGCAGTCTCTTGGAGGGCATACAATTTGTCGCCTGGCATCAGCCGATGAAAGTGCCAGTGGAAGAACCTCCGTTGCACTTTCTACGGTATGTTCAGTCCCTTCAGCGTCTGAAGGACGGAATAACACAAACCGGTCCATTGCTGGAAAAGAGTCAAGCGGCCACGAGGACGGCAGTCACACACCAAACCCGGACTCAAGCCTCAAATCCGGGGAACCACTGCTGCCAAAGGGCCTGGGCCTAGAGATAGAAGCGGAGGAAAATGGGAAGACCGAGGGCGACGAGAAGGAAAAAAGAAGAGGAAAAAAAAAAACAATCCAACACACACAACTAATCACCCACACACACCTAGGCACAAATAGCAAACACGAAAACAACAAAAACACAAAAGCAGGTACAAAGTGTCCCATCCGCCACGAGTTATCTTAACAAGGTAATTTCAGGAAATGAGAATCCTGCTTAAGGGTGAGTGAACTCAGTGCAGGGTAGTTCCACCTACTGGCCGGGAGGGGAATGTGGGCAAGAGCTCAGGAGAGTGGACGAGATTGAACTCCCCTACGACCGTCACTATAAGTGCAACTTGGACAAGGAATATCATGGTATCCAGGCAATCTGTTGGTGATGGCATTTGAGGGGAAAAGACTATCTAAGTATTCTAAAAAAAAAGGGGGGAGGACGGAAAGAACAAAAACAGAAGCCCTAGGGCTCCAAGGAAGGACGTCAATGTCCATCAGGCAAGCCAAGGGAGAACATACTTCCTTCCCACCCAGCTGCTTGGAGAGCACCTCTCAAAAGGTTCCCTCGACGAGACTTCTTCCAGGGGGGGTTTGAAGGGGAACCGAGAACGGCTGTCCAGGTCCCGAGCCAAGGGGGGCCCCAGAGCCCCTCCGTGGGTCTCCCGGGTCTGCTTCCTGTGAAGGTGAGTAGCACCGTGGGCCGGTAAAGAAACAAGGTGGCACACGTCTCCCTATTCCGTGGGGAGAGTTTAAAAAGAATAGGGATCCAAGGGCTCGGCCCCTAATCCGAGAAGGACAAGTTCTTGATCTGAAGAGCCTTGTAGTTAGCCGCTGGAATGTCCTTTGCTGAGAGTATTGTTCAGGGTTTTGCTAATAGGTAGGACGCACGTACTGCCCCCCATACGCATGCGCAAAAAGGGTATCCCCAGTGAACAGTGGACTATTCTTCTCCTGTAAAAACATCCAGGGAAGTGGCTTTAGAGTGGCCCTCTGGCTAAAGTATAGATGAGACAAAGTCCTGTAAGATACGGATGGGGGGGCACACACTGGCAAGTGTCAGAGACTTGCGCAGCTAGCCTCGAATAAGAATGTCATCCTTCATTGCGAAAAAAGTGTACCCTGCACACAAACATCTCGTGGACCTGGGATAATCAGGGTTAGGGGGGGCCTTAGTGTACTGATATGAGCCTGTCAAGTTCGATACTGGGCTGTGCGACGTGGACGCACTAGAAGGTTCGTTTGGCAAGATAGACTGTGACCACCCGGTGAACAGCATCAGCGTTAGGACACCGATTCTGGGAGGACCCCACCCTGAAGCAGAACTGAATGCGCCTGGTGTTACAGTCCAAGACCTGCGGTTCCGATGTCATCCAAATGCTGTTGTTAATGGCGATTAGTTGAGCCCCGAGTAGGTTTCCCCACATCTGTGCCACTCATCAGTAACCGTAGCCAGAGCAGCAGAGGTATGGGACTGGGCCCCTGATTCCCAGATCGGTCACTTTCGTGTGCAAGGAAGACAGAAATCAGCACGCAGCCCGTGGCGCGATACTACACACGGTCAATTTGTCGCAGACAATGTAGAGATGTCGAGTTTCCTTTGAACGGGACGAGATATGCAGCAATTTGTTTCAAGTACCGCCTAGTGTCACGGCTTGTTATCATCAGAGGAGCACTGGCGGTTTGTCACTGCTAGGAAAAGATGAGTCCACCCTGGCGCCAGGTGGTTGCGCCGCCTGCTCAAAAATCGCAGGTTGTGCCCAGCAGGGCTGCCGATTTGGCTGTAAGGTAAGGCTGGTGTGAGGGCCGGCAATGTTCATAAGGCAGGGACCGCACTCGCCGGGTTTTCAGGGTAGGGTCCAAGGGCTCGTCGGGACTTACTTGTGGCAGCCATGCCGAACCCCTGGTGAGGATAATATGGGCATACCCCGGAGGGCGACAGTCTCCCAAGAAGATTAACGCTTTGGACCCCAGATGGGGGATCCCGCTTGCTGTTGAACTGCGGGCCAGCAGATAGTAGCCCGGGTGGGGTTTGCCTCTGGGACCCTGGTCTCGAGGAGTCCACTATGCCCTCCACATTATGCATGCCAGGACAGCACAATCGAGGGTTTGCCCACAAGGGGTGTGTTAACGGGCTAGGCCAGTGCCCATAAGCTGTGGGGACCCCGGGCCACAGGGCAAGCACCCCATGTACTTGTGAGGGTAGGCAAGGTCCAAGTGGTTGCAGGTGGAAAGGAGAGCACAGGGGGGCAGGAGCCATCACTAAGTCCCCTTGCAGAGTGTGGGGTCATTTCCACTATTGCAGGCCGCTCTGCGATGGGAGAAGTGGCTGGAGACACGATGCTGTAAGGGTTCGAGAAGTTAACAGCCAGCAGAGAGCCGGCCCCAGCTCCGGCTCGCGCGCGGCCTCCTCAGAGCTGCCTGGGGATGACTCACCCTCTGTGTCAGCGGTGCAGGAGCGAAGTCTTCATCCACGGTCACCAGGCTAAGGAGAAGGAGGTCGGCGAGCACGGAGATTCCACTTTCCAGCCGCACCGGTAAGGTGCCCGGGCCTCGGCAGTGAGGATTCCCCCGCAGCCTCGGGGGAAGGTGGGGGGGATTGCAACTTCCCTCCTCAGCCATGCCGACGTCTGGGGAGCACGGAGAGGGATGGCGCACCGGCCCGCCGGCATCGGCCATATTGTGGGCCTGCGGGTCCCGAGGGCCGCGGCGGACCACGTGAAGTCTGAAGTTGTCGGCTTAAGCGGCGGGAAGGTAAGAACAGGAAGCCCAATTTCCATGTGCAAGCGGGCCGGAGCATTGGGGGCCCCTGGGCCTTCTTGTTTTTTGGCAGTCTTACCAATTTTCAGCAGCCAATGGATGCACTGGCCAAAGTCGTCGGACGAGCACCGAGGAAGTCTCAGCAATGTGCTTCCTCACTCGGCCATCTGCCACCAGCCACGCACCCCATCCTTGCAGTTTTGAAGAAGCCACAAATATTGGGTCATTGCGGGACAATGACCTTGTCAAAGCAATGTGCATTGTGGTGATCTTAGTTCTGGGGAACGATCGTTTGGACATCTCCTGAAAACAACTGGTCCCGCCAAGCGAAGGCTGGAGTGTCGGTATCTGTTGGGTCAATGTAGCCTTTCTTCTAGTTGCAAATCCACAAGGCCCAAACAGATTTATCAATTTATCGAGTCTTAATTAGCCAGATGGTTCGTTGACCAGGGCTAGTGAAGGCGGAAGAATTCAGCTACTCAGGGTGCACTCATCTCTAGGTAAGTCAGGGCCCACGTACCAGTCCACTGTGTTCGATGAAGCTGTGCCAGAGGAAAGCGGAGGAGGAGGAGGAGGAGGTATTCCTTGAACACCGAACGTTACGAATGTACCTGCCTTGGGAATAAGAAGGTTGGTGCGAATTTGGAGCCGGTGGAGGCAAGATGAGGGCATGATCAGTTTGATAGTTGACACCTAGACCCAGAGGATGGGAAATCAAGGCTCCATCTCTCAACATGATTGCTTGGATGCTCCATTTTCCTCCCAACATGATCCTCGCATTAGGAAATCAACAGAATGAACAAACAGTTACCTGGGGTGGCCCACCCTCCTGGATCCCGGTAGAAAACAAAAACTCAATAGCACTTTCCTTCCACCACACACCAACATAGAGAGTAAATGCAGGAAATGGAGTCCCTTGATGAGTTGATCAACTCGGAAGATCATCTGTTCGCGTCTGCTTCCAATTTCTTCCAAATGTCTTCGGTCTGGTCACAACATCAGCAATCGTAACAGCAATAGAGTGCACAAAGTAGCCATCTAGCAGCCAGCAGCAGGCAATAGGTGGCCAGACAGAAGCCTTATGGGTGACCTCTGTGCAATCTATTATTTACCAACCTCACCAACGCACTGCAATACAGGGCAAACACATTCAACACCAGACCGACCAGACTTTAAGATTTCATTGTGACGACTATCTGCGTCTCAACACCGATGTTTTTGTATGTGTTCCGGGACCAAATAGACTTCTGGTATCCAAAATGGACGGAATGCATCGTGCTCAGCTCGCCTTGCCCAATTAGAGGTGTTGTTCCTGCCCCAGCAGCCAAACGTCATATGACTGGCGGTCCTTAACTCAGCTGGAGGAGGTCATTACAGACAAACGCATACGGACTTTCACAGATAACGTGGATCGATTTGACTTTCATCAAGATGAATCTGGGGCATGGATCTTGATGATGTTGTGGCCCCATTGCCAGAGGTCACCGATTTAGTTGCCGGTCCTAGCTTCACATTACTCTTCAAACAGAAAGGTCCTCTTGAATAATGTTTTTAAAATGATCAATTTCTCTACTGCAAGTTTTATTCTCGGCTTCACAACAGTTCATTTTGATGGTTTTTGCTGTGAGGAGACTGATAAAAGCAGCAAGGCCATGAACAACACCGATATTCCATTTACTCACTTTATCTTAGAAGTTTTCGCATTGATCAAATGGTTTTCGAGGTATGTTGCTGTGAGACTCAGCCTATAATTAGGTCCTTTGGAACAGAAAAGTGGCTTTTGGAGTTGGCATTTCTCTATCACAATTTTTAACAGTGGCTCTGAGAGTCATTTTGTGATAATTTTTGGGGTCATGCTGCTTTGAAATGCAGCAACATACGGGTCCTATTCTTTAAGAAATGTTGTTCTAAAGTTATTTTGTTCTTCACAATTGTCAAAAGTGGCTCACAAGGGTCATGTTTTAAATTTTTCACGCGGGGCCCATTTTGCTGTGCATGCCAGCTATACTACAGGCCCTTTTATAACAAAATGTTGTTTATAACAGACATTTGTTCTACACAATTGTCAAAAGCGGGCTAATGGGTCCCATTTTGAATTTTTGGGGGCATTTTGCTGTGAAATGCAGTTAGACTTCAGGTCCCCTATAGTAAACAAAATGTGGTTTCTAACAGACATTTGTTCCACTTCACAATTTTTCAAGAGTGGGATCATAGGGGATGGTGCTGCTGTCAGAAACAGGAATAGGTTAGGACACAGTTTAATGGACCAACATATTGCAATATGACTTGTTTTTGCAAGATTTTTTAACATAGCTAGCAATCCCTGGTATTGAGACAACCATGTAATACAATTACAAAAAAAAGAGAAAAAAAAGACATGGTGGGATTACAATCCTATTTTAAAAATGTGTTTTCTGGAATTTAAAACTACTAAAAATCTTGCATGTACAAAATTGCTGGTTAAAAAAATTTCATACTGAATTGTACAAGGGAGGTTACAGGAAGACTGACCAGATTGTAGGTTATTCAGAAAGGACATGGAGTATTGAGCACGGAACAGGAACAAAGCACAGAGACAATTTCCTCAGCACGTTGAGTAAAATGAGGGGGGAAAAAGAATGCCAAGAAAAACCCCCCCGCCCCCCGCCCGGCACCCCGCCGGCGCCCCGCCGCCCCGACAGGAGCGTTAACACCAGTATTCAAGTGAAGCTAAACTTGGTCCGCACTCATACGAAGGGGCAGCGCTACCAGGTGTCTTGACTGTTGTACTGAGAAGGCATGGATGGTCTACTCACACTTCCCCACTTGCTTCAGCATGACTGTTTTCGTTGCTGCGTCATAAGGCATTTTTACCGTGTTTGGTAAATATAGTTGTACGGACGCCAGCGCTGGCTCTGCATCCTCACACCACTGTAACTCCGGCCCTGCAGTGAACCTGAATGGGTTAATAGATGAGCAGATCGCGCTAGGCTGGGCTCGCTACCGCAACGTCCACTCTGTAAGTCTGCAGCTGACCCTCCTTGTTCAGCGAGCTGGCTGATGGCAGCGACTTGCACTCTCCATATAGGGCAATCACGGAAAGCTTCAAATTTCTCTAAAAAATCAGATTTTGAAAAAAAGGTGATTTCCTCGTGAGGTTAGTAAGTGTCAAAAAGGGCACCAGGCTGGACAACAAATAGCACTATTGAGGCTTAAATTTTCTGGGCTGGAGTTCACGTATGACGGTCGCATCATCTTGATCTCCAGAGGGAGTCAGTCCCCTTAATCACTGAAGAAGGACTTTGGAGGAAAAATGTAAACATTGAATTGATGGGATGTAAATCAACTACTCAGAAGCCATGCGAGAGGGCAAATTGTCATTACTCCAACTATGAAGTGTTTTGGGGATGTTTAGGTACTTTTTTTAATACTATATGGGTGTGTGGACGAATTGAACAACATTAACAGTGTAAATAAATACCTTTAAAACTGCAGGGAGGGGTGTATGTTGTATGTATATCACACTTGAAAAAAAGTAAATGATAATTATGCTAAAATATAAATAAAACTACCCTAAATAATTCTGTAAACAAAATGTCAGTTGCCAAAAAAATATACTAAGTGAAAGTCCATGTTATACAGAATAGCATAGTGCACTTTGTGATCTGTGGGTCCAAACAGGTTTTAGGGGACATGCGTGGCCCAGGACATGCTATGGTCAATTGTTACAGTGAATAAAATGGTGGTTGAAGACTCCTATTTCCGGCACTTTTTAATCTGTGGGTCAGACAGGTTATGGTCTATGTGGTACAGGACAGATATAGTAATGTCCATTTCAACTAAAAATGGTGGTCAAAGACTCCTTTTCCCAGCACTTTTTAATATGTGGTCGACAGAGTTTAATTGTCATAATACTGTGGTACAGAACAGTATAGTCAATGTCCAGTTCAAACTAAAAATGGTGGTTTGAAAGACTCCTTTTTCGGCATTTTTAATCTGGTGTTCATGCAGTTTGGGGCCCAATGCTGCGTTCGAGGACAGGGATATTCAATGTCCAGTTCAAGTAAAATGATGGTTCAATCATACTGCTTCTGGCACTTTTTAATTTGTGGGTTCATTGAAGGTTTGTAAGGTCATGCTGCTGTGCAAGACAGGATAGTGACTAGCCTTTGACTTTTTTTCTGTGGCTTTTATAACCTAGTGTGTTGCCTAAGATGAAAGGACGTATCCATTTGACTGTTGTGGATGTTAATTCCAGCTTCTTCATCTCTGTTTGGGTGTAAGAATGAATCCGCCATACCCGATCCCATATTCTGGATACGTCTGATTTTCTTGAGAAAGTTAAAAATGTTTGTTATTTTTGAGGGACAGAGCATTTTTTAGTCACCTTAGATTGTCATAGTTTGTAGACATCTATGATCACGAGAAGGGTATGAGGCTACAAGATGTTATTTGGAAAAGTGGTATGCCCTTGAAGCTCAACAGCAGGAATTCTGTTCTGGAAGCTACTCAAGATTATCCTCGAAGAGAATTTTTTTCTCTTTGGGGACGGACTTTTTTAGCAAAAGATGGGACAGCCTTGGTTTAAATATGCCCGATATGCAGACGCCTATATGTCGAGTGGCGATGGAGATCTTTATTTACACCAATTCTTTGTTTCAGCAATATCTAAGATATGGTTGCGATTTTTATAGACAATGTGTTTGCATATGGGGGGGCCCAGAACTCACTATACATGGTTTTTTTGAAATTTTTAACAATATATCATCTGAATTAAATTTACCATAACTGTAGTGAGGTTCAGGTGAGTTTTCTGGATACACTTCATCATCAGGGATCAGATGGCTCCCTACAAGTGACCTGTTTCGTAAACGACTGACAGAATAGCCTGTTGGAAATATAACAGCATCATCCAAAAGGCGTGAGTTAAAAGGCACTCCCCAGGTCCCAATTTCAACGAATTGAAAGGATAGTGTCAAAAGGGGATATTCGTGAAACTCGCCTTGATGAGATGTCACTAAGGGGGAGTACATTACTCATCCTCACACGGGAAAAAGGATGAAAATAAAAATTTTTTTTTACATGTAAACTCTAGATTTGTTGTTTATGTATTAAGTGTCCGTGCAAGGTCTCGCATACGTTGGGGAGACTACCCAGTTGGTGCGGAGGACGTTATCGCTAAACACAAGTCTTACTATTAGACTGAAGGATTTACTTTTGCCTGTTCAATCGGCATTTTTTGAAAAAATCACAATGTCTCGCAATTGAGATATCAAGTGGTCGTCACAATTCCACCACTTTGACGTTGGTCGGGTGATCGTAAATAAAATACTAAAAAACAGCGAGGAAACGTATTGGATATATCATTTGGATACTTTGTAATCCGAATAAGGGGCATATGAATAGGGAGTATGATTTTGGTATTATTTTTGAATGAGATATAGTTTGGAAAATCCCTATTATCTTTCTTATATATGTATATATTCCGTATAGATCAATAGGCTGTTACTATAATGGATCCAGCGAAGTTAGTGATTAAATCAACATCCTTTATTGGGTTATGTATAGCTTCCTGTAAGTTGCTTGCCATCTCATGTGTTGGTATACATAATAATTAAAAAGCTCATAGAAATAGAACTTTTATAGTGTATATTATCTAATGCCTTCTTCACATAATATTAATATTTAGATCGGATATATGTCAAAGGGATAAGATTTATATTGATATATGACCCATTGGAGATGCATAATATTTGTGGAATAGAGCGAGGTTGTCTTCCTTCTTCTTTCTTCCTTTTTTATCTGGCTCTTTGTCGGCACTTTGTAGTACAGATCGTCATGTACTGGCAGCGCATGCCGCGGTGTGGTTCTTGAGTACCGTGGATTTCTCCCGGATCTGGGCGCTCACTGCGCATGCGCGGGACCTATAAAAGCCTCGCGCGATCACTGTGTATTCACGCCGACTTCGCGGTTATCGAACAATTTGTTTGTTGGAAGTTTCGGGATACTATGAACTGTACAGGAGATTTGCGGTGGTTTTATTTCTCTTTATTTCTTTTTTAAACATCTTTGCGGATGTTTTTTTTTCATTTGTATAGTAAACCAACATCATTTTGTAATTATTGATTGAAACTAAACAATCGCTGATTTTGACATATTGGAATGACTTAGGAGTGACATCTAGTGGTATAATTTACTACTGCACACATTTTGTGATCTTATGATATGATGCTATGACTTTTTGCCTTGATACTGGTGACTATTAATTGATACTAGAATATCTAAAAAGAAATATATCATGTAGGATTAATTTGAGTTTTTTTTTATATATATATATATATATATTATATATATAATATAATATTATAATATATAAATATATGTATATTTTTATATATATCTTATGGGTATGAGTTGTGAAAATATTTTTTTTTTTGGGTAATTTGTGGTTCTTTTATGTATTTTCTGTGAGAGGTTTTTTTGTCTAAAAACGTGATGTATATATCTTCCATTATCAGGTCCGCTTAAGGATATATCATATACCATTGAAAATAAGTGAAATGTAAAGAAGGGGTAAGAAACAGAAAGACTTTGATGTTCTAATATGACTAATTGTGTTTGTTTTTAATTACTAATATTTGTTTTTAATCTTTTTAATTTTAGAGATTTTGTTGAAAAAGATCTGATTAGATCGAAACGTTCTACTCTGTTACTAAAATCTTTGATACAATGTATGGATCACCATGTATGAAGTCGGCCTTTTAACAATTGGCATTTTGAATAATTGAAGTTTTTTGTAAAAATAAAAATAAAAATGTAAGAGTTTTTCTAATCAAGTGGAGTGCAACCTAATTTTTTCTATATATACCATATTATTTAGAGCACAACCTTCAGTGGGCTGAATAAAACACATATGAATATCCGTGAAAATAATAGCACTGCATAAAAATAATGCATCAAAAGCAGGTAATACTTATAAAAATCAAGAATATTTACACAAGTTTTACTTCAAACGTGTAAACTGTGTGAACATAATTGAACAATGTGTGTCTATAGTCCTTGTAAACCCTGTCTGTCAAGATCAGGTTATATTTGCTCCGTTTGACATGGTCCTTCCATACATGAGGTCATTTGTGTACACCTATAAAGAAAGTGGCAAGTGGAAAGTGGCGAGCTTGTCAATACAGTTGGGCTTTAAATCCAGAAGCATAAGGGTGCGTTCATACGGCAAGTGACAAATACCGGTCGGTTATGCGACTGGTATGTGCACTGTTTTGCGGCCGTCCCCACGGCCGCGGGGGGACAGCTTTTCTCCGTGACGAGTGGAGAAAAGCCCTCCCTCTTTACATTGAGAAACACATATTCCGTCCGGAAACCGGACAGAAGAATGTGCTTACACAATGTTTTGCGTTCTGTTCATTTTCGGCTGGTTTTTCAGGCGGTCTGCAAAACCGCAAACTGCCTGTAAAACTGTCCGAAAACCCATGCAGTGGGGACATGCCCTAATGGTCAGCGGTCCTTTTGATGAAAAATTGGTCATAATTTTATGGGTACAAACATCAGTTCGGGGATACTATGAATGTACGGAGGGAATTTGCAGTGGTTTTATTTCTCTTTATTTCTTTTTAACATCTTTGAGATGTTTTTTTTTTCATTGTATAGTAAACCCACATCATTGTAATTACTTGATTGAACTAAACATCGCTGATTTTGACATATTGGAATGACTTAGGGGTGACATCTAGTGGTATAATTTATTATTGCACACATTTTGTGATCTTATGATGTTATGCTATGACTTTTTGCCTTGATACTGGTGACTATTAATTGATACTAGAATATCTAAAAAGAAATATATAATGTAGGATTAATTTGAGTTTTTTTTGTTATAATATATATAATATATATATATATAATATATATTATATATAATATATATATATAATATTTATATTATAATATATGTCTATATATATATATATATTATATCTAGGGTATGAGTTGTGAAAATATTTTGTTTTTGGTAATTTTGTGGTTCTTTATGTATTTTCTGTGAGAGGTTTTTTTTGTCTAAAATCGTGATGTATATATCTTTCCATTTTTCAGGTCCGCTAAGGATATATCATATAACCATTGAAAATAAGTGAAATGTAAAGAAGGGGTAAGAAACAGAAAAGAATTTGATGATTCTTAAAATGACTAATTGTGTTTGTTTTTAATTACTAATATTTGTTTTTAATCTTTTTAATTTTAGAGATTTTGTTGAAAAAGATCTGATTAGATCGAAACGTTCTACTCTGTTACTAAAATCTTTGATACAATGTATGGATCACCATGTATGAAGTCGGCCTTTTAACAATTGGCATTTTTAATAATTGAAGTTTTTGTAAAAATAAAAATAAAAATGTAAGAGTTTTTCTAATCAAGTGGAGTGAACCTAATTTTTTCTATATATACCCATATTATTTAGAGCACAACCCTTTAGTGGGCTGATAAAAAAACATATGAATATCCGTGAAAATAATAGCACTGCATAAAAATAATGCATCAAAAGCAGGTAATACTTATAAAAATCAAGAATATTTACACAAGTTTTACTTCAAACGTGTAAACTGTGTGAACATTTAAATTGAACAAATGTTTTGTCTATAGTCCTTGTAAACCCTGTCCCGTCAAGGTCAGGTTATATTTGCTCCGTTTGACATGGTCCTTCCATACATGAGGTCATTTGTGTACACCTATAAAGAAAGTGGCAAGTGGAAAGTGGCGAGCTTGTCAATACAGTTGGGCTTTAAATCCAGAAGCATAAGGGTGCGTTCATACGGCAAGTGCCAAATACCGGTCGGTTATGCGACTGGTATTTGCACTGTTTGGCGGCCTCCCCACGGCCGCGGGGGGAACGGCTTTTCTCCGTGATGAGTGGAGAAAAACCCTCCCTCTTTACATTGAGAAACACATATTCCGTCCGGAAACCGGACAGAAGAATGTGCTTACACAATGTTTTGCGTTTTTGTTTCATTTTTCGGCTGGTTTTTCAGGCGGGTCTGAAAAACCGCAAACTGCCTGAAAAACTGTCCGAAAAAAAAACCCATGCAGTGGGGACATGCCCTAATGGTCAGCGGTCCTGTTGATGAAAAATTGGTCATAATTTTATGGGTACAAACATCAGAAGGCTTTCACTGTTTATTAATTTTCAGACCGGACAGCTCCTCTTATTGTGAATACCTACCCAGAATAGTTTATAAAAGTGTAAGTCTATGTTCACACGGCTTATTTTGGGACGTATTTCAGCTTGTAATTCGCGCCGTACTGCGCAAATTATGGGCTGGAATACGTCCCAATCATTATGGTAATCCACAGTTCTCATAGAGAACTATGGATTACGTCTCCTCTCCCCGTTTGGCGAATACGCCGCGGGGGGAAATAAGTGACATGTCAATTACTAGCGCCGCTAGTAATGATAGTCTATGGGCCGGCGAGCTGACGGCCCCCCCGCCCCACCCCTGCCCCCATACGCATGGCGTAATTGCAGGGCGAAATACGTCCCGCAATTAAGCCGTGTGAACATAGCCTCAGAGTAAATTCCCCCACCCTCAGCTCATTAATTCTTGTTGCATGAACAATTCAGCAAAAGAGAAAGCATTTTTTTAAAGATAGCCCTCATGTACAAAAATGATTTCACTTTAAAAATGTCTTTATATACACCGAATAGTGGAGCATATTTGAGGCAGCATGTCACAGAATGTCCCAGAAAACATTTATGATGGGTTTAAGACACTTTCTGCACACAGGTGGGCCTGGCTATAATGTAACAAGCTGCGGCAAAAATTTAAGTAACCTCAAAAAAGCTGCTCTAAAAGTTAGACAAGTATAAAGTTGCACCAGCATCAGCCACTTTCATAAATCTGGTGCATTTTTAGACTGCCTGTCTAGCTTTATGCTGGATAACTTTTAGACAGTGATAGTGAATGAGGGCCAATATCTTGGGCAAATAAAGACCACATGGTCCATCTTATCCACCATTATGTTATTGCCTTTTAATAGGTTTCTCTATCCAAATCCATGTAACATACCACATTCTGTTTCCATGTTATCATTGCTGGTGTGACATTCAGCTGATTTGGATGTGTTGCATCAAAAATCCCAAACGGTGTCCTGTATATAACCACATGTGAGTCATTTTTACTGACTACCCAGTTCATAATATACAACGGTGTTAACCATTCTCCGTCCTCATTGAAAAGCACATTTACATCTAAAAGGTTTTGAGCGATGCCTTTCTTTATGTACTGTGCTACCTACCGAAGAAAAATGATCATTGTCAATGATAACAATAACATTAAGTTATATCGAATCATCCACACTTGACAGTAACCAGGTACAAGATATCTAAGTAATTATTTTGCCTACAAAAATACAAGATAAATGTTTCTTACCCCAATATTTAACATGGGAAAGTATTTTCATTACTTTATGTTTTAGTTGAGATATCACTTAGCAAAGTAAAGTCAATGAAAACCATTGTTCTGAGTGGGATCATTGGAGTTCTAAGGTCCTTAGGGCAAATTTTAGACTTCTGCTTCCACTTAAACTTTAACAAAACAGAGTGGGCACATTTATAGTGGGAATTGTGCCTGAATTCTGGAGCAATTTGCTTCAAAATACTGGTGTTTTGTGCTCTACACCAGATTTATTATGTGTTTTAGACACTTTTGCACTTCTTCCAACAAAAGGGACATGACTTCATGGAAAATGAGCATGGAACACGTTAAGTCAATTGTCACGAGCAACGGTAGTGGATCCTCTGGACCATCGCAAGCGATGGCGTAAGCAGGTCCCGGTTTTCACCAGAGCCCGCAGCAGAGCGGGATGGACTTGCTGCGGCGGGAGTCTACCAGGTCGCTACCCCTGATGTGACTTGCTTGCAGAGGCAGCCGAGGTGTAGCGTGGTACAAAATCGTAAGGCGTAGAGGTAGTCGGGGACAGGTGGTAAGGTCAGCACAGGCGGAAGAGGTTCGTGGTCGAGGACAAGCAGGAAGGGCAGGACAGGCGGCAAGATTCGTGGTCGAGGAACGTAGGCAAATGGTACGGTACACGGTAATAGACAAGACTTCAGGAACGCTTTCTCAGTAGGCTAATGGCACTAAAGACCTGCCTGTTTGAGATGGGAAGACTTGTTGCGGGCACACGAAGTGCACGACTCCACGAATTTACGAACGTCTTTGGCCAGACTGGGCCTCCAATAGAAACGGGAGATAAAAGCTTAAGATTTTTTCACTCCCGGGTGTCCTGCCACTCGAGAGCAATGTCCCAATGCAGTATTTTCTTCCGTAGAGCCGGGCGCACATAAGTTTTGCCCGGAGGGATTCGCTGCATTTCTATAGGGGCAGCAGAGATCAGCCTTTCAGGAGGAATGATATGCCATGGTGCCGGTTTGTCTCCTACCACGTCAGAGGCACGGGAAAGGGCATCGGCCTTGACGTTTTTCTCCGCGGGGTGAAAATGAATCAGAAAATTGAATCTGGAAAAGAATAGCGACCGGGTGTCGAGCCCCCTCCGGGAGATAGTGTCATTCCTCTAGGGCTAGCTTGATGGCCAGTAATTCTCGGTCTCCGATAGCATAATTTCTCTCAGCAGAGGAAAAGGTTTTTGAGAAAAAACCACATGTGAGGGTCTTGGTTTTGGGACCCTTTTGAGAAAGTACAGCTCCGGCTCCCACTGAGGAGGCATCGACTTCCAAAAAGAAGGGTTTTTCTATGTCTGGCCGTGAGAGTTCCGGGGCGGAGGCGAACGCAGACTTCAGCTTGAGGAAAGCTTCTTCTGCCGCTGGTGGCCATAACCTCGGATTACTACCCTTTTTGGTTAAAACTATAGGAGACACTAGCGAGGAGGAGTGCGGCACAAACTGTCTAAAATAGTTGGCGAAGCCCAGGAATCTTTGTATGGCTCGGAGGCCCACGGGTCTTGGCCACTGCAGGACGGCAGACAATTTGGCATGATCCATCTGCAGGCCCTTGTCCGAAATAATGTAGCCGAGGAATGGAAGGCTTTGCTGATGGAACAGACATTTTTCGAGCTTGGCATAGAGGCGGTTAGCCCTCAAACGCTGAAGGACATGTCGTACATGGCTTATATGGGATTACGGATAGTGGGAGAAAATTAGAATATCGTCCAGATAGACAACGACACAGGAATATAGGAGTTCCCGGAATATGTCGTTGACGAACTCCTGGAAAACTGCTGGAGTGTTGCAGAGACCAAAGGGCATCACTAGGTACTCGAAGTGCCCATCGCGAGTGTTAAAAGCAGTCTTCCAGTCGTCCCCCTCTCGTATACGAATGAGATTATAAGCTCCCCTTAGATACAATTTAGAAAATATCCTGGTTCCCCGAAGCCGGTCGAAGAGCTCAGTAATCAAAGGCAGAGGATACCGGTTCTTAATAGTAATCTTGTTGAGTCCTCGGTAATCGATGTATGGCCGTAGGGAGCCGTCTTTTTTCTCTACGAAGAAGAATCCATCCCTGGCAAGGAAGGAGGACTTCCGAATAAATCACTTCTGGAGATTTTCGTTAATGTAGGCCGACATAGCCTGTGTCTCGGGTACTGACAGTGGATAGACTCGGCCCCGAGGCGGAGAGGTGTCGGGCAGCAGATCAAATCGGGCAGTCGTAAAAGGGGGATGCGGAGGTTTGAGTCTCAGCTTGCTTCTCGGAGAACATATCTGCAAATTCCTGGTATGGAGCAGGAAGGCCTGCTAAAGATGTGGGTGATATCGAAGAAGCGGGAAGCTCCAGGCGGGGTGCCACTAAACAGCGAGATCGACATCCTTGCCCCCAATGTAAGACTTCACCCATTTCCCAGTTGAGCACAGGGGCGTGCCGCTGCAGCCACGGAAGACCCAGAAGGACAGACGAGGAGGACCAAGGGAGCACATAAAACACTAGTTTCTCCTTATGTAGTGCCCCTACCTGAAGGAGCAAGGTAGTACGGTACTGGATCGGGTCACGGAGGATCTCCCCACTGACAGGGGAGATGACAAAAGGCTTTTCCAGACTGACCACGGGGAGGTTTTATCTAGACACCAAGGCAGCATCCACAAAATTTCCAGCCGAACCGGAGTCCAGGAAGGCGGAAACTTGGAATTGAACTCCCGGTCCGGATCCGACAAGCACGGGCATGGTCAAACGAGGAGAGGACTTGCTCTCACCTAGGAACGCCTCTGCCACGTATCCTAGGTGCGTGCGTTTCCCGGACGCTGAGGACGAAGTGGGAAGCCCCAGCGAATATGTTCGGGGCTGGCACAATAGAGGCATAGATGATCTTCACACCGCCGGGTCAGCTCCTGTGGAGTCAAATGAGCTCTGTCCACTTGCATGGGTTAGCCGGCAGGGAGGACAACTGAGGTGGCCTCTGGAATACAGGAGCTAGGCGGGGAAAAGGGCGACCCCTTGCAGGTTCGTGTTCCTGGCGGAGCTCTTCTTGCCGTTCAGAAAAACGGATATCAATCCGAGTGGCCAAGGAGATAAGGTCACTCAAGGAGACAGGGGGATCATGAGTGGATAAGGCATCCTTGATCTGGAGAGGCCTTTCTTAAAGGTGGCATCTAATACAAATATCAGTGGCACACTACAAAACTAAGTAAAACATCAAGGTATATAGGAAATTTTGAAAATTCTCAAAAAAAAAAAAAAAAAAAAAAAATTCCTATATACCTTGATGTTTTACTTAGTTTTGTAGTGTGCCACTGATATTTGTATTAGATGTATGCTATTGCCTTACCAGTGTGCACCTATGCTTACGTTTTTTAAAATATATGGATGTGCACAGCCTAATTATATTGTGTAATTTCTTAAAAGTGGCGGCTAATGCCGCATCGTTCCATGATAACTCTGAGGCCAGAGTGCGGAACTGGACCGCGTAGTCGCCCACTGAGGAGTCTCCTTGGCGTAGATTCAGTAAGACAGTTTCAGCAGAAGAGGCTCGGGCAGGTTCCTCAAACACGCTGCGGAACTCAGTGAGGAAGGCGGCGAGGGTAGCCATGACCGGATCGTTTCTGTCCCACAGAGGGGTAGCCCAGGCCAGGGCTTTCCCAGGAAGGAGGCTGAACACGAATGCGACCTTCGACCTCTCAGTAGAGAATTGGTTCCCCATCAACTCGATGTGCAGCGAGCATTGAGTGATAAAGCCCCTGCAAGCCTTGGAGTCCCTATCAAGCTTAGAGGGCATGAACAGATGGAGCCTTGGACCAGCGGCCGGTGTGGAAGCCGAAGGTGTAGCGGATGCCACAGAAGCGGGTGGTTGCTGCTGGGTGGCCAAGCACTGCTGCATCATGGCGGAGAGATGGCTGAGCTGCTGGGCCTGCTGAGTGATCTGCTGAGATTGTTGCGCCACGATGGTGGTTAGGTCAGCGACGCTCGGCAGAGGCACCTAGGTGGGATCCATGGCCGGATCTTACTGTCACGAGCAACGGTAGTGGATCCTTTGGACCACCACAAGCGATGGCGTAAGCCAGGGAGCGGAGTCTACCAGGTCGCTACCCCTGATGTGACTTGCTTCCGGAGGCAGCGAGGTGTAGCGTGGTACAAAATCGTAAGGCGTAGACGTAGTCGGGGACAGGCGGTAAGGTCAGGACAGGCGGCAGAGGTTCGTGGTCGAGGACAAGCAGGAAGGTCAGGACAGGCGGCAAGAGGAACGGAGGCACATGGTATGGTACACGGTAATAGACAAGACTTCAGGAACGCTTTCTCAGTAGGCTAATGGCACTAAATATCCGGCAGGGTAATCAGGAAGAGGCAGGCTTAAATAGGGGCAGCGACCGGCAATAGCCAATTACCGATGCGCTGGCCCTTTAAACTTAACACTGCCGGGGCGCGCGCGCGCTCTAGGGAGCGGGACCGCGTGCGCCGCGAGAAAGAGGCTGCAGCGGGAGCGTGGTCGGGTAGGTAGCCCGGGGGACAGGTCGGGGAACGAGCGCGCCCGCGATCCGACAAGCGGGACGCAGCGCCGCTCGGCAGCGGGGCATGGATGCGCCTGCAACCCGGGATGAGGGTCGCAGGGGCATCCGTGACATCAATTAGTAAATTGGTGTAAATGGAGACTAGATGGTTTAAACATGCGCTAGATTTGTCATACACTTAAGAAATCTGGTGCATTTTAAGATTGTCTAGTCTCTAAGTTTAAACCATCTAGACAGTGGAACACATTTACAAAGGCAATTGCACCAGAATTCTGGAACAATTTGCACCAGCAATAATGGTCTACATGATTGCACCATATTTACTATCAAGTTTCGTCTGACAGAAGGGGATGTGGCTTAATGTGCAACACTTGGCACCAAGAAAATGTGCCAAAATGTTGTTAGTAGCATTATGTCAGCCACCTAATAAAAGGTGAAAGTCAATTCACTTGGGGGTAACTATTATTGTGGATGATCATGGGTATTTAGCAACATCTGTTTACACTCTATTGATTATTGCTGCACTTGTGGTTGATATAATCTGCTATTTTGTGGTCCTTTAAGATTATGTATATGTGTACACAGATGGAAAATTAACTATTTTTGTTCACTGCTATATATTCCTATTATTTATTTACTTTGACATTTACACACTTTTTTACTTGTACTATATGTTATTGCTCAAAATTTTAGGATTTTTGGGTGACATGTATGATTGGGAGTTGCGCCTGTTTTCTGGCAAAAACTGCGCCTCACCGATCCGAATCCCCTGTTGGACGCAGGGATGCGATGTTAAGCGCAAACTTCGCCACTTTCGGCTGCGCCTAACATGAAGGGGCGTGCAATGGGCGCGGTATGGACGTTCTGGGGCGGGATACACCACATTCGAATACTTCGAGGCATGCATGATCGCGGGTCGGCAAAGTGCGGCACATTGCAGCTCCGACAGGCAGATCTCGTTGAATGTGGTCTACCTGAGCCGGAGGAGGCGAAGTGAAGTGAGAACGTAATGGAATGGGGCAAAATGTGCTCTCGGTCGACTGTTACAACAATACACTAATAGAAAAAAGTTGCCTAGAAAATGATTTCATTAATAAAGATAAATATTAAAGTTGTCGAAAAACGATGTATTGTATTGTAAAAGTGGATCATTTAAAATTAAAGGAAAAATATATAAGATCGCAAAAGAAATACATCTCAGCTCCGTGAGACATGGAGTATGATTCCAAAAATAGTTTTTATTAAGTGTAAAACATTATCTGAAAAAGAGCTAAAAGCTTCTAAAAAAATAAACAAATAAAAATGAATTCAATGAAAATAAACAAATAAAAATGAATTCAATTAGTTGATTTTTATTTCTTTATTTTCGTTAACCAATGATCAATAATATGGGTGTAACAAAAATAAAGAAATAAAAATGAATTCATTGAATTCATTTTTATTTGTTTATTTTCATTGAATCCATATTTATTTGTTTATTTTCGTTACCCCCATATTATTGATCATTTAATATACACATCGTTACAACTTCGTGAGTCTTATCATTTAATTTCTGGCATGTACAGTTTTATTATAGATTGCATTAGAAAACCCATAAGAGCGATGCTCGCTCTCCCATTGGCCCAAATAATCGCGCCTCTTTTAACTTAGCCAATCACAAACAGAGCTCGCTCTGCATTCCTTTTCCCCATAGAACTCTATGAGAAAAGTAGCTCACCCGCTGATTGGCTAAGCAGGATGAGGCCCTCTTCCCCCCAACCAATCACAGTACTAGAAAAGTAATAACTTTTAGGGCGCCCGTCCATCGCGCCCTTCTTGCTCCACTCAAAACAGATGCACTACATAGGATTGGTGGATTCATATCTGTTGCCTGGTCTCAACCAATCAGCTCTTGTCTTCATTTTTTACTGTATTTTGAACTGTCTCGCCTTTTCATTTGATTGGTCAATACTACTCCATAGGTTATAATGGGTCACTGTCGCTCCTATTCTGATTGGTTGGTTTCTGCCGACCAATGAGAAGTGCTTACAAAATTTGAATTACTGTATTTCCCTGCAATTTTCAATGTCCCAATTCCTGATGTTGCGCCGTTATTTATTTTTTGTTAATGATTTTATTTACGTATTTCTTTTAGAAGGTTTGAGCTCTTTTTTCAGATAATGTTTTACACCTAATAAAAACGTTTTTTTTTTTTTAATTCATACTCCATGCCGCACAGAGCTGAGAGCTGAGATTTATTTCTTTAGTGATATTATATATTTTCCCTTTAATTTTTAATGATCCACTTTTTCACTACATTTAATCGCTTTTAGACAGCTTTGATTTTTCACTTTATTCATTCATTCATTTGAAAGACAACTCTTTTTGCTCTTCACTAATATCTTTAATGATTTCTCGCTGTTTTCCAGCCTGTCTCGAATCGGAATACATGTTAGGCGCAGTCCTTCTGCGCCTAAGTCCCGCACTGCGCCTCACACACTGGCGAGGCGCATTGAACTTTTCACCGCATGTATGAGCGCCCCTCCTCGGGTGGTGAATCTTATGATCCATGAAGATACAGGTGAGGTGCAGTCCTTCTGCGCCTAAGTCCCGCACTGCGCCTCACACACTGGCGAGGCGCAGAGGACTTTACACCGCATGTATGAGCGCACCTCGGGCGCCGACATACAAGAGGCGCAGCTTTCACGTTCGAGCGCTCGAAAACAGGCGTTCCGACACGCTGATCTTCATACAAGTCGCCCTTTGTTTTATTTTGCTTTAACTGTGTATATTATATTATGTGTTTCACTTAATTTGTGATTCATGTTTATCTACTAGATAGTTTGTGTATCCTCAAAGGTATTTTGGCCAGGTCTTCCTCATTCCGAATTAACTATACTGATTATTGGTCTGTTTAAAATCATTTAAATCTAAATTGTATATTAATAGTGTTGAGCGATTATTATCGACAAAGTTGAAATCGGCACAGTTTTTATGTTGATTGAAATTTTTAGATCATGCGATAATTTAGGTTAAAATCTGTGCATCATCTATTAAGATTGCTCCATTTTCGGCGCTTCCTCTCATTTTGGCGGCCAGCAAATCAGCTTACAGAATAGAGCAGGGTGAGATGTGTGTGCGACGTCATGACTGGGATGTGTATGGTTGCGATTGGCTGGAAAAATCACATGACCTCGTTTTACATAGAACAGCCCTTCCTGTTCTGCCTCAGTGTCTCTCAGCGACTCATAGCAGTAGGACGTGCGCTCTGCCTGTGTCCAACTAGCTCAGCGAAATTATTCTATTTCTTCGCAGAGAAAGCTCTACTGTTAGCTGTGATCCTTACAACTTAGTTAGATTAGAGATTGGAAGATTTTATGTAGTTAGGTAGAGAATTTTAAAGGAGCATCTACCGCTGTAAAGTCACAGGAGGGAGCAGGGGGGGGACGACCCACGGGCGAACACAGACAAGCTCTATAAAGAATACTGGATAAAGTTCACCAAGACTTAGTGTAGACATTGCACTGCAATAGCTTTATTATTACCGTATATACTCGAGTATAAGCCGACCCGAGTATAAGCCGAGGCACCTACTTTTGCCCCAAAAAACGGGAAAACTTATTGACTCGAGTATAAGCCTAGGGTAGAAAATGCAGCGGCTACTGGTAAATTTTAAAAATAAAAATGGATACCAATAAAATTACATAGGCAGTTAAATGTCCCCCATAGGCAATTATAGGCAGATATATGGCCCTATATGCAGGTATAGGCAGGTATATGGCCCCATAGGCAGGTATAGGGCAGGCTGTAGGCAGGTATAGGGCCAGCTGTTGGCAGGTATAGGGCCGGGATAGGGCCGGCTGTAGGCAGGTATACGGCCGGCTGTAGGCAGGTATAGGGCCGGCTGTAGGCAGGTATAGGGCCGGCTGTAGGGCAGGTATAGGCATATGTAGGCAGGTATAGGGCCGGCTGTAGGCAGGTATAGGGCCGGCTGTAGGGCAGGTATAGGCATCTGTAGGCAGGTATAGGGCCAGCTGTAGGCAGGTATAGGGCAGGCTGTAGGCAGGTATAGGGCAGGCTGTAGGCAGGTATAGGGCAGGCTGTAGGGCAGGTATAGGGCAGTATGTAGGCAGGTATAGGGCAGGCTGTAGGGCAGGTATAGGGCCAGCTGTAGGCAGGTATAGGCAGCTGTAGGCAGGCATAGGCAGCTGTAGGCAGGCATAGGCAGCTGTAGGCAGGCATAGGCAGTTTAAAAAAATCAAAAACAATCACTTACCTGGCTCCCCGCTGCTTCGTCTCCCTCGCCGCTCCGCCTCCTCGCTGCTCCGGCCTCCCGCGCGATTCCTGCATCTTCTCGGCACAGGCGGGTGACGTCATCAGGCCGCGCATGCAGCGTGATGACACACCTGCCTGTGCCAGGAAACTGCGGGCGGCCGCGAGTCTGCTTGCAGCCGCCCGGAGACCACTACGGAGCACGGAGCGCTCGCTCTGTGCCCCGCAGTGGTATCCCTTCACCTATATGCGCTCCGGAAGAGTCGCATATAGGTGAAGGGATCGCGGACAGTGCCCGGGCCAGCGCAGTGCCCGGACACTGTGCGCTCACTCGGCCTTCAGTTATATGCGCTCCCTGAGGAGCCGCATATAACTGAAGCGTCCCTGTCGGCGCCCGGGCCATCGCGGCGCCCGAGCGCCGACAGTGACTCGAGTATAAGCCGAGGTAGAGTTTTTCAGCTAATTTTTTGGGCTGAAAAACTCGGCTTATACTCGAGTATATACAGTAACAGTTTTCTATTGAAATATTTCCTGGATATTGGGCAGCCTGAACTTATATTAGGATACACATCTTTTCTAGTAACTGCAGGTCTCTTTGTTAGGTGCAAAACTCCACTTTAATTATCAGTATACATTTCAGATAGGTGTTCATTTTCAATTTTGCCCATTCCACCTTTTGTTGATATATCCACCTTGTAGTTAAATTAGAATCCAGCAATTTTGTAGTCAGCACAGGCTGATAGGTGCTAAAAATACCTTGTATTATCCGATTAAATTTCAGATACGTGTTTTTTTACTTTGGCGCACTACAGCTTTGTTCATTGAGGCACCTTGCACTTAAATGTGAACACTGCAATTTTGTAGTCACGACAACTGAATTGATAGGTGCCAAAAAATACCTTTTATTATCCGAATACATTACAGATACGTGTTTTTTGCACTTTTGCCCAGTCCAGATTTGTTGATAGAGCCACCTTGCAGTTAAATTTGAATCCAGCAATTGTGTAGTTACCACAGGTGAATTGATAGGTGCCAAAAAATACCTTTTATTATCCGAATACATTACAGATACGTGTTTTTTCACTTTGACGCACTACAGCTTTGTTCATTGAGGCACCTTGCACTTAAATGTGAATACAGCAATTTTGTAGTCACCACAGGTGAATTGAAAGGTGCCAAAAATACCTTTTATTATCCGAATACATTTCAGATACGTGTTTTTTTCACTTTTGGTCATTTTGCTGTGACATGCAGCTATACTATAGGTCCTATTATAAAAAAAATGTTGTTTCTAACAGACATTTGTTCTTCACAATTGTCCAAAGTGGCTCAAGGGTCATGCTTTGAATTTATGTGGGCATTTTGCTGTGACATGCAGCTATACTACAGGTCCTATTATAAAAAAAATGTTGTTTCTATCAGACATTTGTTCTTCACAATTGTCCAAAGTGGCTCAAGGGTCATGCTTTGAATTTTGGGGACATTTTGCTGTGACATGCAGCTATACTACAGGTCCTATTATTAATAAAAATGTTGTTTCTAACAGACATTTGTTCTTCACAATTGTCAAGAGTGGCTCAAGGGTGATGGTGCTGTCAGAAACAGGAATAAGTAGGACACTGTTAATGGACACATATTTCATAGTTTCATAGTTTGTAAGGCTAAAAAAAGACAAGTCGTCCATCTAGTTCAGCCTGTTGTGCCAAGGTGTTGATCCAGAGGAAGGCAAAAACCCCCAATAAGGTAGAAGCCATTTGTCCTCATTTTAGGGAAAAATTCCTTCCTGACTCCAATCTGGCAATCAGAAAAATCCCTGGATCAATGACTCCTCGCCTGAATCCTAGTCACTATAACTTGTTATATTATTACGCTCCAGAAATGCATCCAAACCCTTTTTGAACTCGGTTATTGAATTCACCATGACCAGTCCCTCTGGCAGAGAATTCCATAGTCTCACTGCTCTTACAGTAAAGAATCCCTTTCTATGTTTATGTAGAAACTTTCGTTCCTCAAGACGTAAAGGATGCCCCCCTTGTTCTAGATACAGCCCTGTGTATAAATAAATCTTGGGAGAGATCTCTATATTGACCTTTGATGTATTTAAACATATTTATTATGTCCCCCCGAAGCCTGCTGTTCTCTAAACTAAATAACCCTAATCTTGCCAATCTTTCTGGGTACTGTAGTCCACCCAGTCCGTGTATTATTTTGGTTGTCCGCCTTTGTACCTGTTCAAGCTCTACAATGTCTTTCCTGTGCACTGGTGCCCAAAACTGTACACAATATTCCATGTGTGGTCTAACCAGTGACTTGTATAATGGGAGAATAATGTTCTCATCATGTGCATCTATGCCCCTTTTAATGCACCCCATGATCCTATTTGCTTTGGCTGCTGCTGCCTGACACTGGCTGCTACAATTAAGTTTACTGTCCACCAGGATTCCCAAGTCCTTCTCCATGTCACCCATACCCAGTGTTTTTCCATTTAACATGTAATCATGTAATGGATTTCTCTTCCCCATGTGCATAACCTTGCATTTATCAGTGTTAAACCTCATCTGCCATTTCCCTGCCCAGGCCTCCAACTTATCCAGATCCCTTTGTAATAACATATTATCCTCTATTGTGTTGATTACTTTACAGAGCTTAGTATCGTCTGCAAAGATCGATATTCTACTGTGTATTCCCTGTGTAAGATCATTAATGAAAATGTTAAAGAGGATAGGGCCCAATACTGACCCTTGTGGTACCCCACTAGTAACAGCGAATGACTTGTTTTTGCAAGATCTTTAACATAGCTATCAATCCCTGTATTGAGACAACCCATTTAATACAATTAAAAAAGAGAAACAAAGACATGGTGGGATTCCATCCTATTTTAAAAATGTGTTTTCTAGAATTAAACTACTAAAAAAACTTGCATGTACAAAATAGCTGGTAAAAAAATTCCTCTGAATTGTACAAGGGAGGTACAGGAAAACTTGACCAGATGTAGGTTATTCAGAGGACATGAAGTATGGAGCACGGACAGAGAACAAAGTACAGAGACAATTTCCTCCAGCACGTTGAGTAAAATGAGAAAAAGAATGCCAAGAAAAAGGGCACCTGGGTGGAACAGGAGCGTTAACCACCAGTATTTCCAAGTGAAGCTCAATTGGTCCGCACTCATACGGAGGGGCAAGCGCTACCCAGGACAGGGACAGTATATGTCCAGTGAAACTAAAATGGTGGTTGAAAGACTTCTTTTTCCGGCACTTTTTAATCTGGGGTCATGCAGGTTTGGGGCTCATGCTGTGGCCCAGGACAGGGATAGTCAATGTCCAGTGAAACTAAAATGGTGGTTGAAAGACTCCTTTTTCCGGCACTTTTTAATCTGGGGTCATGCAGGTTTGGGGCTCATGCTGTGGCCCAGGACAGGGATAGTCTATGTCCAGTGAAACTAAAATGGTGGTTGAAAGACTCCTTTTTCCGGCACTTTTTAATCTCGGGTCATGCAGGTTTGGGGCTCATGCTGTGGCCCAGGACAGGTATAGTCAATGTCCAGTGAAACTAAAATGGTGGTTGAAAGACTCCTTTTTCCGGCACTTTTTAATCTGGGGTCATGCAGGTTTGGGGCTCATGCTGTGGCCCAGGACAGATATAGTCAATGTCCAGTGAAACTAAAATGGTGGTTGAAAGACTCCTTTTTCCGGCACTTTTTAAATGTGGGGGTCATGCAGGTTTGGGGCTCATGCTGTGGCCCAGGACAGGTATAGTCAATGTCCAGTGAAACTAAAATGGTGGTTGAAAGACTCCTTTTTCCGGCACTTTTTAATCTGGGGGTCATGCAGGTTTGGGGCTCATGCTGTGGCCCAGGACAGGGATAGTCAATGTCCAGTTCAACTAAAATGGTGGTTGAAAGACTCCTTTTTCCGGCACTTTTTAAATCTGGGGGTCATGCAGGTTTGGGGCTCATGCTGCGTTCCAGGACAGGGATATTCAATGTCCAGTTCAAGTAAAATGATGGTTCAAATCATACTGCCTTCTGGCACTTTTTAATTTGTGGGTGATGCAGGTTTAAGGGTCATGCTGTGGTACAAGACAGGGATAGTGAATGGTCTGTGATTTTTTTTTCTGTGGCTTTTATAACCTAAGTGTGTTGCCTAAGATGTAGCACGTATCCATTTGACTGTTGTGGATGTTAATTCCAGCTTCTCCAGCCCAGTTTGGGTGTAAGAATGAAGGTGTTGTTGCTCTCCCATAGACTTTAATGGTCATCGATCATTATCTACCATCGACCATCGACTATCTTGTCGATGATGGTCGACTATCGACCATCGACCAATGTCGATGGCCAACGTAATCGCTCAACACTATATATTAATAAAATATATTTCTATTTCTTTTTATCTTTAGCATTTGATTACTGTTTCGTTTTTGCTAGCCCTCTTTACTGCTTTATCTTGTATGGTTTACAATGAATAGAAAGTGTAAAGTTAGACTAGACAGTTATGGCAGCTTTATCAACACTATGATAAATGTGTCTGATTTTAAGACTGTCTAGTCTATCATTACATTGTCTAAGAGCTAAACAGCATTGATAAATCTGCTCCAGTTTTGATAAATCTGCCCCAATGGGGCAAATTTCATACACTAGTCTTAAACCCAGGTCTTTTGGAGTAAGATGTGCTAAAAATTTAAAAGGTTCAAACCTCTTACTAAAACTGTTGCATATTTGGATTTTTACGTTCCACAAAGTGAAATTTATGACAGCCATTAAATGTGTCAGACCATGAAAGGCCAAACACTTTCCTTTTTTTCAAAAGTGATAAGAGAAGTTTAAATGTCACAAACTTTAGCACCAAAGTGGCAACTGTCAAAATGTGCAATACTTTTACCTCTGAAAACCATCATAAATTGTTAACCAAATTCTTTCTACCACTTTTACTCTTGACTGGCTGTTCTTCTGCAGGTCATACATACAGGCGCAGTGTAGAGCCAATACCACAAGTCTGGCTCAGGCACCACCTTTACCCTGGTCTGGGTGTTCTTCTGCAGGTCATTCATACAGACGCAGTGTAGAGCCCGTACCACAAGTCTGGCTCAAGCACCTCCTTTATCCTGGTCTGGGTGTTCTTCTGCAGGTCATACGTATGGGCGCAGTGTAGAGCCAATACCACAAGTCTGGCTCAGGCACCACTTTTACCCTGGACTGGCTGTTCTTCTGAAGGTCATACATACAGGCGCAGTGTAGATACAATACCACAAGTCTGGCTCAGGCACCACCTTTACCCTGGTCTGGGTGTTCTTCTGCAGGTCATTCATACAGACGCAGTGTAGAGCCCGTACCACAAGTCTGGCTCAAGCACCACCTTTACCCTGGTCTGGGTGTTCTTCTGCAGGTCAAATATACAGACCCAGTGTACAGCCAACACCACAAGTCTGGCTCAGGCACCACCTTTACCCTGGTCTGGCTGTTCTTCTGCAGGTCATACATACAAGCACAGTATAGAGCCAATAACTCAAGTCTGGCTCAAGCACCACCTTTACCCTGGTCTGGCTGTTCTTCTGCAGGTCGTACATACAGGTGCAGTTTAGAGCCAATATCACATGTCTAATAGTCTCCAAAAAAATGGGAATCTCGCAAGAGAACAGAGAGTGACTTTTGATCACTATATTTACTATTTTACCATAGGCAAACTTAAACTCTATCAGTTCTCTATCTATAAAACACTAAAACGTAACTTTTATTATGTATAACTCTTAACCTCTATACACACTATTTAAAAACCTGATTTCTAACCTCTTTATTTATCCTTTTCTACCTCTGAAGGAAGGAATAGCTCCTTTTCTACTATCAATTCTGGTGGAGCACCACCTATTAATAGGAAAGCCTTATATATACAGCAATTTACTAACTCCAGTAAGGGATTCCAAGCCTCCTACTTGGGCAGTCGTCCCCAATCTAATGGACACAAAACAAATAAGGCTCCCTTATGACATCCTCTGCAGCGGGTGACACTTGTAGAAGAGGTGAGAAATTGCAATTTAAAACGTCATGCCTGACCTCCCCAACATGTTTCACCAGCTAACCTGGCTTCATCAGGGGTTAGAGGTCCTTTACCCCGGACTGGCTGTTCTTCTGCAGGTCATACATACAGGGCAGTGTAGAGCCAATACCACAAGTCTGGCTCAGGCACCACTTTTACCCTGGTATGGCTGTTCTTCTGCAGGTCATACATACAGGCGCAGTGTATTTCCAATGCCGCAAGTCTGGCTCAGGCACCACCTTTACCCTGGTCTGGCTGTTCTTCTGCAGGTCATACATACAGGGCAGTGTAGAGCCAATACCACAAGTCTGCCTAAGGCACCACCTTTACCCTGGTCTGGCTGTTCTTCTGCAGGTCATACAAAGAGGGCAGTATAGAGCCAATACCACAAGTCTGGCTCAGGCACCACCTTTACCCTGGTCTGGCTGTTCTTCTGCAGGTCATTCATATAGGTGCAGCGTAATGCCAAGATGACAATATAAACTCCAGAATAAATTCAGACC
This sequence comes from Phyllomedusa bahiana, assembly GCA_025379985.1. Taxonomy (NCBI): domain Eukaryota; kingdom Metazoa; phylum Chordata; class Amphibia; order Anura; family Hylidae; genus Phyllomedusa; species Phyllomedusa bahiana. The sequence goes on from JAODAL010003087.1 coordinate 157,365, forward strand.
CCAGACAAAACCCTTTATTTTATATTTAGGCCCAAGACCAGACCCTTCAATGAATTCAGACCCAAGACCAGAACCCAGATCATTTCAGACCCAAGAATAAAATGACACTAGAGACTATTTCGATACCAGAATAGATCCTTACATTCAATTCAGACTGAAGGTCCTTACATTCATTTTGACCTTATTTCAGACTGGAATGTAATCTGTAGTTTGTATTTTTGGAGATACCGGGTTTGAATAATTTTTTGAAAGGATACTGTTGTTTAGGCTTTTACATCTGTGTGGGTCTTCTGAAAGTGTAATTATGTGCAAAAAGCACATGCAACTGACTAAAGGCTATACTTTTTAATGAATGTCCTCAGTCAGGCCTTATGGTCTTTAAACTTTATGGTATTATTTTTGTGACTGTTACTGATGGGTAATGTGCAGTATATTTTATTATTAAAAATAAAGTGAATGTTTTCGCTCACGCATTGAATACAAATAGCGCACTGCCTTGGGTATCTAAATGACTGTAAGACTCAGAAGAATTAATGAAACATGTTAATTAATGTTATTTAATGTAAGATGTGAATGGTATAAAATAAATAAATAAAACGCAAGAATGGTTTGTTACCATCCCTGTCTTTTCAATCGCTGGCGGCATCCTAGTACTGGTGCAAAAATTCATGTGACTGACAAGACTTCGTAGCTGTAAGAGCTGATGGGTCTTATTAGACCCAGATTAGCTATGCAGTGTGTTCAGGGGATATATTTCTTCTGTATTTTACCTGTAACTGGGGCTAATATAGCAGCTTCCTTTACAGGGGAAATCAGTAAAAAAAATGATAGTTTTGTACAAAAGCTCCCCAGAGGGCTTTTATCTGACCTTATAAGGGGCACAATATGTAAAATAATAATAATAATAATAATAATAATAATAATAATAATAATAATAATAATACTATTACATGTGCAAAAAAAAAAACGTTAAACGTTCATGATGGAAGTGAAACTATTACACAACTAAGTTTAGCTCCACTTTTGCTGTAAAAAATAAATAAATTATAAAAGTAAAAAACATTTTTTTTTTATTTTACCTCATATTATATATAAAAAAAACTAATGTAAAAATTAGGTAAAAATAAAGCCTAATGTATCACGGAAAATAGGCAAAAATATCGTAAAATAATACAGTGTGAGAAAGCATTATAGCTTTGAAACCGGCATGTACTATGGGAAAATGTGCCTGGTCAGGGAGGTGGGTAACCGGGCTGGTCAGGAACTGTTTAAGAACTTTTTATATAATCTTTTGGAATGTAGCTGAGCAAGATTTTATGCCCCGGGAAGAGTATGGAAATAATGCAGTTGTTACTCTTTATTGTCTCCTAAGGCAAAATGTACTTGGATCTACAGTGAGCTGGGGGTCTTGTCTGACTTGCACCTATCTGAATGAGGCTCAGTTGATTTTGTATATTTACTTCTACTTGGGAGCAAGTTGAACTTTATATTATTTACAGTGACCCTGATTTTTTGGGCTAACAGTTGAGAACTCTACTGTAATTTATTAGCCTGCATTTTTTTCTTTGTAGTGGTGATATAGAGAAAAAATAAGTTTGCTTTGGAGTAGAACGGTTGTTGTTTGTCAACGAGTTCTTGTTTTAATAATCAAAATTGTAACTTACCCCCTATATTATAAAAAGCCCCAGAAAAAAAACAGAAAAAAACATAGCTGTGGAGCAAGTCAATTCCACTTACCGTATATACTCGAGTATAAGCCGAGTTTTTCAGCACAAAAAATGTGCGAAAAAAACCCCCTCCCCCCCCCGCTTAACTCGAGTCACGGTCGGAACTCAGGCGCTGCAGGGCCCCCAGTGCTACGGGGCCCTTTCAGTTTTTATGCAACCCCCCTCAGGGAGCAAAATAACTGTAGGCGCGCCCCTGCCCCCCGGGAAAGGGGCCGTCATCTCTTCCCCTGCATGCACCCTCCGGACGCACACGGGTGAAGAAATACCACACGGGCACAAGGACCCACTCGCGGCTCCCCAGGGGGACTCCCGGGGGGTTCGCAAACTCCCCCGGGGGCCCCCCGGGCACAGGCTGCGTGCAGTCATCACGCGGGCGTGCCCCCAAAAATGACGTCCCCCCCCCCTTTTTGGCCGGGAAAGCGCGCGGGGCCCCAAAACAGCGAGGAGGCCGGCCAAAAGGGAGAGGGAAAGCAGCGGGGAGCCGGGTTTAAGTGATTTTTTTTTTTTTTAAAAAAACGTTTGCTACACCTCCCAAATACCTGTCTAGTACTCCCCTATAGCCTCCCTTTAAAACCTGCCTAAAACTGCCTATAACCCTACCTATACCTGCCAAAGGTACTGCCTAAAACCCTGCCTAGTACTGCCTTAACCCTTTACCTATACCTGCCTAGTTTACGCCTAAAACCCTACCTATCCCTCCTAGTACACCCCTACACCGGGCCTTTTACTGCCAAACACCGCCTGGGTACCCCTATACCCCCCTTTATACCTGCCTAGAAACTACCCAACCCCTCCCTTTAGTACGCCTATAACCCTCCCCTATCCCTCCTGTACTCCTAAAAGGGAAACCTATCCCTGCCAGTACTGCCTACACCGCCTAGTATTTCCACACCTCCTAGTACTCCCTATACCCCTACCTATACCTGCCTAGTCTCCCTATACCTCCCTAGTATTTCAATAAGCCAAACCTAAACCTGCCTATTCCCAACCAAAACCCTTTCCAATACTGCCTATAAGCCCCCCTATTCCCTCCCTAGTACTCCCTAAAAACCTGCCTAGTACTACCTATAGCCTACCTAAAACCTGCCTAGTACTCCCTAACCGCCTATACGGGCCTAAAAGGGCCTACCATCCCTTTGCCTATTAACACCAAACCCTCCTAGTACTCCCTAAACCCTTACCTAAAAACCTGCCTAGTACAAACCTAACCTCCCTAGTACTGCTATACAACCCTACCTATCCCTTGCTATTACTGCCTATACCTGCCAGAAACCTCCCTATAGCCTCCCTTTTACCGGGCCTAGAACTATGGGGGACATATAGCGCCTATACCACCCTATGGGGGACTTTTAAACTGCCAAATACCACCTTTTGGGGGCCCTTTAAAAATCCCTTTAACCTCCTAGGGGGACTTTAAACTGCCCAAAATGAAAATTTTTTTGGGGAAACTATTTTTATTTTTAAAATTCACCAGTAGTTGCTGGGTTTTTTCCCCCCCTAGGCTTATACCGAGTCAATAACTTTCCCTTTTTTCTGGGGCAAAAGTAGGTGCTCCCTTATACTGGGGCCCGGCTTAACTCGAGTATATAGGGTAAAGTTCCCCTATTAACCCCAAAAAGGGAAAATCCCTCCATTTGAAACATAAAAACCCCCCCCCAATTTTTTTGGATCCCCAAATTTAAAGGGGAAAAAAAAGTAAAACAAAAGGGTTTTGGGTTTTCCAATTAATAGGTGTAATAAACCCAATAACTTCTACTATGCTTACGACCAGCAAATATAGCAAATCTATGAAAATATCATTTGTAGGTATTTTGCTGGCTGGCATATGCCCTTTCATTACATAGTATTTCTCCCTCTAATATATATTTCTTTTGTACAGTATATGACCCTTGTTTAGCCTACATTACCTAGGATATTGGAAAAGTGGCTCTTCTATAGAACATTTAGGTACATCATTTTTAATAGATTTCATCTCTGACAATTGCTATAGGTAGGCTATTAAATACCTTGCATTTATTTTCATAGATTTTTGCATTATTGTGTTTTCCATCTTTATTAAGAATTGAGTTTATATTATGGAAAGCTTGTGCCATTAATAAGACTGCAATGTACACTTGGTAAGGATTGGGAGTCCGAAAAATAGTTTTTTTTTTTGAAATCGCTTTCCTCCTGAAAAAAGTTTAAAAAGGGAAAGTTTATAATTCACGGGAATAAGAAAGTTTTTTTTATTTTCTTTTTTTAGAAAAAATTTAAAATGTAACCATCCAAATATCTTCCAGCAACATGTCGAAAGCTCGATCGGGAAAATTTGGAAATTCTGGGGGAAAATACTCCTTCACCCCCGGGAAAAATGAATTTCTGGGATTGTAAACACAAAACCCTGCAATTAGCCGGAAAAATTCTTCTTCAAAAACCCATTTTATAAGTTCTCTTGCAAGGGGCCCCAAAGGAACTTGGAATAAAAAGGAGTTTTGTTTCTTAGGAAGTGAGCTGCATTGTACAAAAATGAGGCATAATTCAAACTGTGGGATCCACAGATAATAACCACATTAGTATAAGAAATCTGCAATGCCAAAGGAATATTATTCATTTTTTTTAAAAATCCAAAAGGGCCTTTAAAATTTTTAAAACAAATCTGGTGTAAAAGTGGGAAAAATTTTCTTTTGTTGTAAATTTTCCCTTTCTCCACTGTCATCATCTGATGTGATGATCCCAACCCAGTCCCAATGGAAAATTTTTCCAAAAACATCACAGTGCGTCTTTTTTTGTTTAAAGGGCATCAAACCCTTTCGAAAAAAAATTTGGGGAAAAACTTTTGTCCCCTTAGAAGGGGATCTGTTGCCCCATAACTGATCTGGGGTAAAAAAAAAAGAATGGTTAAAAAGTAAATCTACTCTTGAAAAAAAAGCTGTCCCTTACCATAAAATAAAAAAGTTTTTTACCCGCTCTATAAATGCAAAAAAAATTAATTTTAAAAAAAATTTAATAAAGATCAAAAATTTTTTTACCATATAAACTTTCTTTTTGCCACAAAAAAATTTGGGGGAAATTAGGGACTCAAGTATAAGCTTTTTTTGGGTGGAAAATATTTTTTTTCCTTTCAAAAGGCAAAAAGGGTTTTTTCCCATAAAAATTTTATGGAAATGATCCCCCTAACAGGTTTTATTTATCCCAAACCCTTAAAATCCTGTTTTTAATGTCCCCCATAGGCCCGGTAATTGTCCCATGGGCAGCCTAGGGATTTAGGGGAGGTAATTTTCCCCCAATAGGTAGGTATAAAGGGAGTTTATAGAAGGGAATTTGTCCCCCCAAAATGCAGGGGATAAGGGAATAAAGGGGAGGAAAAAATTTTCCCCCATACCCCCGGTATAAAGGTTTGGATAGGCCCCTAATTTCCCCATAGGCAGGTATAGGCAAAAACAAATAAATACAAGCACTTATCAACCCCTCCCCGGCCCTCTGCTCCACCTTTCCCGGGGTTCCCAAAGTTTTTGCTGGGACAGGGGGGAATTTAATTTTGGGATCATATTTCAGGGCACCATAATTCTGATGTTTCCCCTCCCCGGGGCCCGGGCCCCTTGCACCCTAAAGGGGCTGACAGTTACTTAGATAAAACCAAAGTCAATTTTTTCAGCACATTTTTGTCTTTAAAAAAATCGCTTAAAACTTGAGTAAAAAAAAGGTAGTTACCCACTACAAAGGATAATCGTTGCAAATAGTTGTTTAACATAAACCTACAAAAATAATATGAAAAATTCCAAACTGTACCCAATTGTCAATTTTTTTTTGTGAAAAGATTTTATTTTATATACAATAAAAAATTTAACCCCCAAGTATTTTTAAAATTTCCTTTTTGGGAACAAAAAAATTTATAAAATTAAAATTTTCCCCTTGGTAAGAAGTAAAAATAAAAAACTGAATTGAATGTCAATATGGTGCTACCATGGGGCACAGGGTTTGGGGCATCATTTTTAAAAATACGGAAACCCGAAGATTAAAGGAAGTTTTTTTACAAAATTTATTTTTACAATTTTTTACCTAATAAAATTCCCAAAAAAATTTTTATTTTTTCCCTAATTTTTGAGAAAGGGGGAAATTTTTTCAAAAAAATTTAAAAAATTTCCCGATTCACCAAAATTTTTTGGGAAAAAATCGTTTCGACCCCCCAATTTATTTTTGTTAAAAAACCCGCTATTTCCCCGGGTGCCAAGACCGCCCGGGGGTTGAGAACATTTTGCCCCAAAGCTCAAAAAAGCATAAGGGAGATGGTTTTTGGGCTTCCCTTTATACAATGCTGTGTTTTTTTGTATGACACCCAATGACAAACCGCCACTATTGAATCGCTTCACACTTTTACTTTTTCCCGGGGAGTTTTTTCAGGGGAAAAAATGACTAAATAACTTGGGAAGTGGGAAAGCAGCCTTTACAAGGGAAAAGTCAGCACCACTGGAAAGAACTGGGCTGAGGGCCCCGATCCTACCCAAAAATAATAATAAATAAAAAAAAAATTTTAATTTTAAAAGCACCAAAAATTTTTCCAGGGAGCAAATATCAATAAGAGGGCAATTTCACAGAAAACCAGAAAATTTCCCTTTTGAAAAAAAACTACTTACCCAAAAAAGACACGAGTTGGGGGGGTCCTGCTCCAAAAGCTTACAAAACCAAATTTGGGTTTTAAAAGTGGGGAAACAAAGGGGGAGAAGTGCTTTGGGTTTTTAATGGTTCAGCCATTAAAATAAAATGGGGTAGTATACATAAAAAAGTAAATAAACCCGCCAAACCCAACCATTCATCCCATAATAAGATAAAATGCCTGTGGGGGCCCAAAGGGGCCCGGGAAGTGAGAATGTGTACCCGAATTGTGGGGGTTAAAAATTAAGGGGTCTTGGTCGCTTGTCTAAAAATGAGTTTTCAAGAGCATTTAAAAACTGTGGGGCCCCTTTGGGTTGTGCTGATGACATGGGGAACAAAAAACGAAATAGTGGGTTCCTGACGGCACAGGTCGCAACACATAAGGGGACATCACAGCGGGGGTCCCCCAAGAGGCCAGAGCTTCCGGTGTCATCTACTGCCGTTTTTGACCACCAAGCCAATGTTTTCTCGAAGGTTTTGCTGGGTTCTCACTTTCCCTGATGATATCTCCCCCAACCCCGGGCAAAGAGCGTTGCATCCGTAGACAAAAACCCTTAGTTGGCATCCCCCCGTTCTGTCCTGTTCGGGCCCATACCAAGAACTACTATGTGCTGGGGGCTCTGCACCACTAACAGGAGGACAACTATTTGAGGACATGGGAGCAATAGGGGGGGGAAACATCCGCTGCTTCTTGTAAAATTTGGGGCAAGTAGTATGAAGAGAGGCATGGGGTTATGTTGCAACGGTCAGGCCTGGACAGTGACACCATTGAAGAGGACGGCGGGGACAGGCAAACACTAATCAGTAGCCGATCGCACTTGGGAGCCGGTGAAGCAACAAAGGGTTGGACAAGGTTTCTTGCCCCAGTTTAAAAAAGGGATAAAGTACCCCCCAAATGAAAAATTCACCCACTCCATGCCCCCTTTTACCCCCTTTTTTGCCTGGGATGAAATGGCGCCCTAGGCGGCCCCACTACCTTTCGAATGCCCATCGTCCGCACGGAACAAAGGGATCATCGGGAGAAAAGACGGGGAGCTTGCCGTCGGGAGTGGGACAGCCGGCAATCAGAGTGGGCTGGGAGTCACCAAAGTGTTAGCAGTGCGAGGTCGGGGGCCAAAGGCCCCAAATTTTAGACCACCCCTTTTAGTCTCAGAAATAGCAGGGACACCTCCGGCGGCGGTAAAGTCAGTGCGGGGGCATTTGGGGGTAAAACACCACTCGGCATTGTGGCGTTTTTTTTACAAGACACCGAGGAGTGACATGGGTATATGCAGAATCTGTGGCAAAATAAAACTGACCAGGGACCTAACGTTTGGCACCAAAGCCCTCATCAAATATCACGTCACCACACAATGGCCTGGAAGAAAAAGTACCACAAATGTGGTGGCCCCTCCTGCCGGCCCCGAAGCACCCGGGCCCCTCCCATTTTAGGCATCAAGCTCCCCCACCCTGCCGAAGGGATTTTTTTTTGTCTTTCACATCATTTCCGGTCCGATACTCCTTCTCCCACACTCATTTTCCAGCAGTCGTTCCCCGAACGATTGCCCAAAAGCAGCATATGCACTTTCCATCCCAAAAAGCAAACGATCGTGCTCCCCCTCCAAGTTGTGGTACTGCAGTCGCTCCCTTTTCAAGTGTGGACTCTGCATCTTTAGAGACCGGCCAGGAAACTTTTGCATGCACATAGCCATTCCACACCCCCAAAACACACCCTCCTTGACTGACAGAAAAAAGAAACTATGAACAAGAAAAACAGGAGAAAAACTATGAACATTGAAAAAGGGGGAAATCTATGAACAGAGCAAAACAGGGGAGATCATGAACAGAGCAAAATAGGGAAAAACTATGAACAGAGAAAGGCCATTAAAGATTTCTTGATGATCCAAGTGGACAGGGATACTCCACTATGTAATTTTTATGTCAGCCAGAGGCAGCTCATGTTTGACACGTGACATTTGCACAGACCCTTTGATGAGGCCACATTATTTGTCAGTCGCCAGGACTATGTGATGAATAACGTCATTTCACTGCTTCATGTCTTGGAACAGATGCTGCAAAATCTGCCTGGTCAGGGGATTGTGAGACGTGGCGACTACATCTGACGGCCACATGAGTCCAGTGGGGGCTGAATTGAAGGAGGAGGAGGAAGACATTGGAGCACAAGCAGTGTCTGCGAAATGAGTGGTTTTTCTACTCAGGTGACAGGAGAGGAGCAGGAGCAGCTGGAGGATGAGGAAGACAAGGAAGATGACCCAGACACACTATGGCAGTATACAGTGGAGATGGAGGCAGGGAGTCCCTCAAAGTCATTTGTGCAGATGGCCCGCTGCATGCTGATTTGCCTGGCAAGTGACAGCTGAATTGTCACCATCCGGCAGAGGGATGAATTCTGGCTCTCCATCCTCTTGGACCCTCGTTACCTGTCCCAAATGGGGGCATTTTTTTCACCTGCCAAGACGGAGGGAAAACTCAACTACTATAGAGACATCCTATGTAGTTAGTTGGCCGCTACCTATCTGCGCCATGCTCCATCCTCTATATAGCAGGTCTGACCGGGTGGGTTCATCAACGCTCATGTACCACTGCCACTGCTGCTGTGGGCGATAGGGGGTTACGCGCAGTACAAGCTCCATCAGCAGCAACCTGAGTCTGGAGTTGTCGATGAGCAGCTTTCTTCACCTCCTAGTAATTTAGGTACCCACCAGCAGCAGCACCTGGAGCAGACCCTGAACCCTGGATTCTTTTGGCTACCTGCCTCAGCTACTATTCTGATGCTGCCACCCGCCTGATTCCACACATCTGCTGCCAGCTGCTCCTTCCACCACCCACCATCTTTACCAGGGACTGGTACTGCCACCCACCTCCCCACACTTCACTGGGACATTACATTGCCTTCTGATGCTGCTGCCACTTCCTCACTAAAGTCTCCTCATGCTGCTGTCAACTGACCACTCTCTCAGTCGACCACTCTGGTTTTCTAATGCTGTTTCCACCTTCCACCACTCTATGACATTGCCACTATGTTTGGTTTTCCCCTTCTTTTAATATGTGGAGTGGATACAAAACTCAGAACACATGCAAATATTCCATTTACTTATTTTTGGGTTCAACTCCTGTTTTTTTTTTGGCTTTAGCAATGATGGATTATTGACCAACTGAAAGTGGACACTGAAAGATCAAACAAATGGCAAAAAGATTGGTATCAATGCAAAATGACTGATGACACCCTCTCCACTCTTTTGAGAGGGGTCTACATCTATCAGCATTTAAGAGAATCACCGCAATAAAATAAAAAATGAACTGTTTGCCACAAATAGCAATATCCCAGGAGTCTGGATTTGAGATGTATGTAGGGCTGGAATACACAAACACTGGATATGACACAGAATTCTCCACAAAAAGTGAATACATTAACTCTTGGCCACAGATTAAAATACCCTCACCGGTCTGAAGTTGATGGATTTCAGGCATGTACGTGGCAAAAATACTCACACTCTGTATTTCACTCCAAATTAACTCACGAAACAAGAGGAGAAATTAACCCTTGGATATTAAATAGCCTACAGAAAAAAACAGATGAAATTGAGGCAAATATGGGGCAAATAAATACGCACACCCTGTATTTCACTCCAAATTAACCCACTAACAACAGGCTTAATTAACCCTTGGATATTAAATGTGCTCCAGAAATGGACAGATGAAATTTAGTCGTATATGGGGGTGAAAAACACGCTGTATTTTACTACAAATACACCCACTAACAACAGGCTTAATTAACCCTTGGATATTAAATGTGCTCCAGAAATGACCAGAAGAAATATAGTCATATAATGGGGGTGAAAAACACGCTGTATTTTACTCCATATGAAACCACTAACAGGCTTAATTAACCCTTGGATATTAAATGTGCTCCAGAAATGACCAGAAAAAATTTAGTTGTATATGGGGTGAAAAACACGCTGTATTTTACTACAAATACACCCACTAACAACAGGCTTAATTAACCCTTGGATATTAAATGCGTTCCAGAAATGAACAGGTGAAATTTAAATGTATATGGGGCAGAATTAGACCTACCCTGGACTTTAATGAGAATACCCCACAAACTAAAACAAAATGATAATGGAACAGGATCAGTCTCTGATAAAAGCAGTTTCTTTCAGAATGGATCAGCGGATATAGAACGCTGGTGAGCAACTGACAGACTTCTGGTGGTCTCCCACCCCTCCTCCCTCAATTGCTGATTAAAGCAATTTGCGTTGAGTGAGAGCTATGCAGCAGCAGCAGCAGACAGATGCTTATGTCAGGGCACAACGAGAGAACTGTGAGGAGAGAGCGTGCCGTCCTTAATTATAGTGCTGTGACGTCACAGAATCCCGCCAGTCACTGATTGGCTTCATGTAAGCACATGTCATTGAGGATGTTCCCTTCTTCCTCCCAGAGTTATCTGCCCCATGTAACTCCATGTGCTTGTGGCCATTTTAGCAATAAAAAACATGCTTCGTTCCCGCGAATCAGCCCAAACTTCGACTTCATGCAGAACCGAAGTTTTGCTGAAATTCTAAACATATTCCACTTTGTTAGAATCGACTTGCATCAGCAAGGTGGCAGCAGTGCAAGGTCAGGAGCCAAACAGGTCCCAGAAAGCAGCGGTGCAAGTGCTCACTGAAGCAGCGGTGGTAGCAGTCAGTCAGTGCGGAGTATTGGTGGTAAAATCATTTACTCGCCGGTGTGGCATTTTTTGCCAAGACACCGGAGGAGGCGAATATGGGCATATTTAGAATCTCTAGGCAGAAACGTGAAGCGTGGCCAGGGACCTCCTGTTGGCACCATGGTGTCAACATATGCACCATCACCATCCAGTGGCCTGGAAGAAACATATCTCAGATGTGGTGGTCCATTCTGCCACAGCAACAGTAACAGCACATAGTGGCATGCATACTATTTCAGACAGGCAAAGCTCCACCACCTCTGCCGAAGGGAGCTGTCTGTTTTTCCCATCATGTACTGGTCCAGATGCTCCTGCCCCTCGCCACTCATGGCACCAGCAGTTGTTCACTGAGACGATTGCCAAGAGACCACAGTATGAGTCTAGCCATCCGAAAATGCAGAAGCTGAAGCTGACAGCAAGTGGTGGACTCTGCACCGTTCAGAGAACTGATGGCTTGTGCCGAGAGTTCCAAGCCGTAATTTATTTTCCAAAAAGGCAGTACCAGCCCTTCACAAATATGTAGAAGAGAAGGTGGGCCAGTCCTTGAGCCTGTCAGTGTCTTCCAAAGTGCACGGCAGCGCAGATGTGTGGAGCTATAACTGCCATCATGGACAGGAAATGTCCTTTATGACCCATTGGGTGAATGTGCTTCCTGCCCAGCCACAACAGCAACTTGAACAGGAAATGCTGCTTTCTCCTCCATGTTTTAAAATTGCTGACCCTTCGCCAATGTCCGCCTCCTCCTCATACACCAACTCAGCCTCCACTGTAGTGACAAGTCTTAATACTCCTCCAGCATACCACATGTGCAAGGCACGGCAGTGTCACACAAATCTACACCTAGTTTGCCTGGGAAAACGAAGTGACACACGGGAGGAACTGCTCCGCATCATGAAAGACAAAATCGATTCCTGGCTTTCTCTGCAAAAACTGAAAATCGGAACCATGATGACAGACAATGGAAAGAACATGGTGTCCGTGCTGTGCCGAGGAGAGCTGAGCCATGCACCCTGCATGGCGCACGTGTTTAATCTGGTTGTCAAACAGTTCCTCACATCTTCTACCCATCTGCAAGATGTTCTAAAAATAGCCAGGAAACTTTGCATTCACTTCAGCCATTCCAAAACTGCCAAGCACACCCTCCTTGAGCCGGACAGAATAGAGAAACTATGAAAAAGAGAAAAACAGAGAGAAAAAAAAGAGCAAAGCAGACAGGAATACTCCCTTGTGTAATTTTGATGTCAGCTATTGGCAGCTCATGCGTGACACCTGCTGTTTTCTCAGGCTCTTTCAGAAGGCCGCATTATTTATCAGTCGCTAGGACTACGGGATGAACAACATCATTCCGCTGCTTCATATCCTGAAACAGATGCTGCAAAATCTGTATGTTCAGTGGACTGGAGACGTGGCGACTACATCTCATGGCAACATGGGTCCGGTGTGGGCAATGGGCAGCCAGTGAAGGGATTGGCAGAAGGGAGAGGCAGAGGAGTAACGAGGAGAGGGGTGAGTCAGACAGGCAGAAGAGTTAACAATTGATTGAAGGGGAGCAAGGGTGCTAGATGGGAGACCACAGAGAAGAATGTTGCAGTAGTCTAGGCGTGAGATGACGAGGGCATGGACAAGCATTTTTGTGCTTTCAAAGTGAAAGAATGAGTGGATTCGGGAGATATTTTTCAGATGGAGGCAAGGGTAAGAGTTTGGGTGTGTGGTTTGAAAGGCCAAATTGGAGTCAAAGGTAGCAGACTTGCGGAGCTGGTGAGAGAGAGTAGTCATTGACAGTGATAGAGAGATCTATCTGCGGCATCGTCCATCCTCTCACAGTTCTGACCAGGGGGTTCTTCATCACCCAAGTACCACGGCTGGTGTGGGGGTTCGGGTTGTAGGAGCTGTACCAACTCCATTTGCAGCAACCTGAGTCTGGAATCGTTGAAGTATGGTGAAATTAGTGATTTTTCTAGCAAGGTGACAGGAGAGGAGGAGCAGGAGCAGCCGGAGGAGGTAGAGGGAGATGAAGAAGACAAGGCAGATGACGTAGACACACCATGGCAGTATACAGTGGAGATGGAGGCAGGGAGTCCCTCAGAGTCACTGGCGCAGATGGCCCTCAGCATGCTGATTTGCCTGGGTAGTGACAGCCGAATAGTCACCATTCGGCAGAGGGAAGACATCTGGCTATCCACCGTCTTGGTCCCTCGTTACCTGTCCCAAATGGGGGAATTTTTTTCACCTGCCAAGACGGAGGGAAAACTCAACTACTATAGAGACATCCTATGTAGTTAGTTGGGCGCTGCCTATCTGCGCGATGCTCCATCCTCTATATAGCAGGTCTGACCGGGTGGGTTCATCAACGCTCATGTACCACTGCCACGGCTGCTGTGGGCGATAGGGGATTATGCGCAGTACCAGCTCCATCAGCAGCAACTTGAGTCTGGAGTTGTCGATGAGCAGCTTTCTTCACCGCCTAGTGATTTAGGTACCCACCAGCAGCAGCACCTGGAGCAGACCCTGAACCCTGGATTCTTCTGGCTACCTGCCTCAGCTAATATTCTGATGCTGCCACCCACCTGATGCCACGCATCTGCTGCTCGCTGCTCCTTCTACCATCCACCATCTTTACCAGGGACTAGTATCGCCACCCCCATCACAACTCTTTACTGGGCCATAATGTAGCCTTCTGATGCAGCTGCCACTCACCACTCAGGTCTCCTCATGCTGCTGCTGCTGCTATCACCTCCAGGCTATGTCACCATGCTGCTCTCTGGCTTGATGCTGCTGTTGCCACTACCTCCTCATTATGTTACCTAGCTGCTGCCACCTCAAAATTTTTACATTGTGCCACTCTCCGGCCTGATACTGCTTCAGTTGCTGCCGCCACCTCCGCACTGTGTAATTGTGCCACTCTATAAGCTAATCATGCTGCTGCCACCTCCACAATCTGTGGTTTCCACCCTCAAAAGCTCTATGACATTGCCACTATGTTTGCTTTTTCTCTTCTTTTAATCTGTCTGAAGGAATGAAAAAGACAAACATAACCGATTATGTCTTTGGAAAAGCCCTCAGGCTAGCATGACATGGTCCTTTGTTTGCATCAGGATTGTCCGGTGGTTAGGTAGCCAAAAGCAGGAGTGGAAACAAAACACTGAAGAAATGCAAATATTCCATTTACTTATTATTTTTTGGGTCAACTCCTGTTTCTTTTTAGCTTTAGCAATGATGGATTATTGACCGATTGAAAGTAGAAACTGAAGGATCAAAGGAAGGGTAAAATGATTAGTGCCGTCATTGCAAAATTATTGACCACACCCTCTCCACTCTTTTGGGGAGGGCTGTACATTAGAGATGGGCGAATTTCTTAAAAATTCGATTCGCCGACTTCGCCGAATTTCCGACAAAATTATTTTCGGAATCGCGTTACAAAAACAGCTATTTCCTGGCTGCAGAGAGCCTGTAGGGTGCTGTAGAACATTGTGCAATGCTTAAATGTGCAAAGGGAGCTTGGTTTGGTCTTCATACAATGCTGTGTTTTAGTATGACACGCACATGACTGCCACCGCTGTTAGAATCGCTTCACTCTTCAATTCTCTGGGCACTTACAGGGGCAAAACTGACCAAAAACTGAAGTGGGAATGCAGCCTGATAAAGTCATGACAGCGCCAGCTAGAAAAAAACAAGCTGAGGGCTAAGATCTATGATAGCATCAAAGAACACAGTAGTAGGTTACTGGAGACGGCACAGGTCTCAGCACAATAAGGGGATGTCACAGCAGGGGTCACTCCATGAGGCTAGAGCTTTAAACCGTCACAGAATATGACAGAACCTGTTCTATTAAACGCTGATACATGTAGAGGCTCCCCCGAATGAGGGGAGAGGGTGTCGGCAGTAATTTTGCGTTGACGTCTCTGATGATCATTTTGCCCTTCCTTTCATCCGTCTCTGTAGGCTTTCAATCGGTCAATAATCCATCAGTATTGCTAAGGCCAAAAACAAACGGGAGTTGATTCAAAACAGAGATAACCAGTAAATGGGATATTTGCATGTTTTCTGTGTTCTGTATCCACTCCTGCTTTTGGCTAGACAATCCTGATCCTTCCCATTCCTGCTGACAGGTGAAAAGAAGCGTAAAACTAAACATAGTGGCAACATCATAGAGTGGTGGAGGGTGGAAACAGCATTAGGAAACCACAGGGTGTTCCAGAGAAAAAGCGGTCACTTGGCAGTAGCATGAGATCAGAGAGTGGCAGAATGACAAATTCTGGAGGTGTCACCAACAGGAGTAGGCCACAGGGTGGCACAATGACAGAGTGTGGAGGTGGTGGCAGCAGCAATAACAGCAGCTTGAGGTCATAGAGTGTGGAGGTGGGTGGCAATACCAGTCCCTGGTAAAGATGGTGGTAGACAGATGGAGAAACTGGCAGCAGATGTGTGGCATCAGGCGGGTGGTCGCATCAGAATAGTGGCGAGGCAGGTAGTTTGAATCCAGACTCATTTCTCACAGTTTGGGTGAGGCTTCATGGCTGATGTAATCTGACGCCTAAGGCATTGGTGTGTGGAAATCCTGGCTGATCCACGCCTGATTCATCTTGACAAAGGTCAGTCGTTCCACATTTCCGGTAGACAAGCGAGGTCTCCTTGGGGTAACTATGGCCCCCGCCGCACTGAACACCCGCTCTGATGCCACACTACTGGCCAGACAGGACAGCTTCTCCACTGCAAACTCGGCAAGTTGCGGCCACACATCCAGTTTGGCTGCCCAGTAGTCCAGCGGATCTTCTAACTGGGGTGGAAGAGTGCTGTTCAAATAGGCCAACACCTGTTGGTTCAGGGTCTGCTCCAGGTCCTGCTGCTGCTGATGAGTGCCCTCCTCACTAGGCAGGTGAAGGAAGCTGCTCATCTGCGACTCCAGACTTAGGTTGTTCCTATTGGAGCTGGTACTGCTCTTATCCCCCCACCTTCCCACAGCAGCCGTGACAGTGGTGCATGAGTGCTGAGGAACGCCCCGGTCAGACCTGTCAGAGGATAAACCATGCTGCACATAGGCAGCGGCCAACTGACTACGGAGGATTTCTCTATAGTATTTGAGTTTGTCCTTCCTCTCAACAGCTGGAAAAAAGGCTCCCATTTTGGACCAGTAGCGAGAACTGCGTGACACCGCTGTGTCCTACACATGTGGTGTGATGGAGCAGTACTTGTGGAGGCTGAGATGGTGGTGGTGGCAGAGGAGGCGGACATTGGTGCAGGAGCAGCAGTTTGACAACGTGGAGGAGAAAGCAGCGTGGCTTGTTGGTGTGGCTGGGCAGGCAGCACATTCGCCCAGTGGGCAGTAAAGGACATATACTGTCCCTGACTGTAGTTACAGCTCCACACGTCCGTGCTGCCGGTCACCTTGGAACAAACCGATACGTTCAAGGACTGGCCCACCTTCTGTTCTACATATTTGTGAAGGGCTGGTACTGCCTTTTTGGAAAAGAAATTACGGCTTGGAACTCTCCACCTCGGCTTGGCACAAGCCATTAGTTCTCTGAACGGTGCAGAGTCCACCATTTGGAAAGGGAGGGACTGCAGTACCAACAACTTGGACAGGAGCAAGGTCAGCTTCTGCACCTTAGGATGGTTGGACGCATACTGTTTTCTCTTTGTAATCGCCTCTTTGAACGACTGCTGGCACAATGAGTAGCGAGGAGCAGGAGCATCTGGACCGGGAGATGATGGCAAAGAGAAACAGCTTCCTTCTGCAGAGGTGGTGGAGCCTTGATTGGCTGAAATGGCATGCGTGCCACTGGGTGCTGCTGCGGCGGCAGGATGGACTACCACATCTGAGCCACATTTCTTCCAGGCCACCGGATGGTGACGCTGCATGTGTTGACGCAGGACTGTGGTGCCAATGTTAGCTCCCTGGCCAAGCTTCACTTTCTGCCCACAGATTCTACATATACCCATATTTGGCTCTTCAAAAAACTGCCACACCACCGAGTAGCTGATTTTACCACCAACGCTCCGCACTGAGTGACTACTACCGCCGCTGCCTCGCTGAGCCCCTGTGCCGCTACTTTCTTGGACCTAAGAAGCGGGTTTTCTACCCCGTTGCCGTTTGGCTCCCGACCTCGCACTGCTGCTACCCTGCTGACTCACGGCCACACTACCCACTTGCTGGCTGCGCTGCCTGACGCACAAGCTGACGCCCTCTTCTCCTGACGATGATGAAGCCCTTGATTCACCTGGCTCCCAAGTGCGGTTGGCTACATCATCATCAATTATTGTTGGATCATCACAGCTGAACTCCTCAATGGTCTTGTTATGCAGAGGCTAACCTCTCACAACATAACCTCCCATGCCACTCTCCACATCTATACTTTGCTGCCTACTGCAAGAAGCAGGGGATATCGGCCCCACTTCTTCGCTGCCAAGTAACTGCTTACTGTCCTCAAATTTTTCGTCCTCGCTGTATAGTGGCGCTGAGCCCAGACCACATAGCAGATCTCTGGCTGAGGGACCCAAATGGGACAGAGGCGGGTTGAGGACAGGTGAGGGCCACTGATCCGTTCCCAGGCCATGCCAACTAAGAGTTGTATCTGACGAACCCACCGCTAGGGTTGTCAGATCTCATCTGGGATGAAGTTGATGGCCTACTCAACCAATCAAGAACCCTTGGGTTGCTGAGCAACACATGGCCGCTACATGACACCAGCAGTTCTGGCCTCACCGATTTACCCCTGCTGCAACTTCCCTTTACTGTGCTGTGACCTGTTCCCGCTCCAGGAATGTTTGTGCCACTTCCACTCGCAGGTGCAGAGCCTGCCACCTCTCTGTCTGACATACTGTTTGTTCTAAAATGTATAGACTCTGTTTAATGAAGATATCTGTATATGATAAATACACACCCTGTATTTGACTCCAAATGAATCCACTAACAAGCTAGGGTAACCCTTGGATATAAAATTAACTGGTATGTGGCGTGTAAAAACGGCGTGTATTTTACTGAATACAAAAGCACAAACAGGCTTAGATAACCCTTGGATATAAATTGCGCTTCAGAACTGACCAGATAGCATATAAATATATTTGGGGCAGAATTAGACCCATAATTAGACTTGAATTACAATACCCCACAAACTGAATCAAACTTATAACGGAAGAGGAGCAGTCTTTGATAACAGCAGTCACACCCCTCCCCACCCCACCCCAACTCGCTGATAAAAACAAATTTCCTTTGTGTGAGATCTTTTCCGCAGCAGCAGCATATGCAGTAGCGGCACAACGAGAGCAGTGTGAGCAGCCAGAATGGCGTCCGGACTTATATAGTGCGGTGACGTCACAGAATCCCGCCGGTCTCTGATTGGCTTCATCTCTGCACATGTCATTTAGGGTACTCCTTTCTTCCTCCCAGGGTTCTTTGCCCCATGTCACGCCATGTGCTCACAGCCATTTTATCAATTAAAAACACGCTACATTTCCGCGAATCACCTCAAACTTCTATTTCGTTCAGAATAGAAGTTTTCCTGAAATTCTAAATGAAGTCCACTTCGTTAGAATCAATTCACCCATCTCTAGCTGTACATGTATCAGCGTTTAACATAATCACCAAAGTAAGTGGAAAAATTAACTGTTTGCCACAGATAACAATATCCCAACACACTGAACTGGCTGGATTTGAGATGCATGTAGCGCAGCCATACAAAACCACTGGATTTGATACAGAATTCCCCACAAAAGTAGATACAGTAAATTAGCTCTTGGGCACAGACTAAAATACCCCCAGCAGACTGAAGTTTATGGATTTCAGACGTGTATGGGGCAGAAATACAAATACTGGATTTGACCCAGAATGCCCCACAAACAGAAGATAAATTAACTCTACGGCAATGATTAAAATACCCCCACAGACTGAATTTGATGGATGTCAGGTGTGTATGGGGCAGAAATACACACACTGGACTTGACTCAGAATACCCCACAAATGGAGGATAAATGAACTCTTGGGCACAGATTGCAATATCACAAAACAAAAGTCGCTGGTTCATTAATAGGTGTGTGTATGACACACACTTGTGAAGGTCTTTCACCCCAGCAGCTCAAAAATCGGAAGTATTTTGCACAGAGTGCTATGTAGTGCTGCTTCACCCAGATTCTTGTGCTTAGGAAGCAAAGGGCCACATGTACAGTATGAAACGGTTTTGGTCTAAAACTCACTTTTTTCCCCATAGAAACCTATGGGGAAAAAAGTGAGTTTTAGACCAAAACCGTTTCATACATGTGGCCCAAAGTGAGAAGGGGCAGCATTTAAGATGGATTCCTATTTATAGGGCTGTGACATCATAGAAGCCCGCTGGCTGCTGATTGACTGCATGTCTGCACATGTCATTGAGGGTGTTCCTTTCTTCGTCCAATAGTTCTTTGCCCCAAGTCACATCATGTGCTCGTGGCCATTTTAGATCCGTTACCGTGAATCGCCATGAACTTCGGCTTCATTCAGAATCGAATTTTCCCTGAAATTCTAAATGAATTCCAATTTGTTAGAATCGATTCGCTCATCCCTAGAGTTAATATTCTTAAAAGATAGAATGTAAGTAAAAGTGTAAAAGAAAAATCCATAAGAAATAGAAGCTTCAGAGGCCGTACCAAAATGTACTTTTTACTGTTTTTACTGATAGTGTCCAAACCTGACCATTCATGCACAGAGGACACAAAGAATGGAGAAGACACAGAAGGCTGGGACCATAAAACACCGACCACAAAGGACAACTGAAAGGAAATGCAAACAGTAGGAGGCACAACACAAGTACCACAAGACACCCATATATAGAGGCATACACTTAAAGGGGTTTTGCTACAAAGCTAAATTGGCGTGGGAAGCTTGCAAATTAAATAAACATTATTACCATTCATAAGTATTAAAAAATGTTTGTGTTGGGGGGCGTGGTTTGCCATGTAGAGGATAGGACGCTGGTTGCTGCAGCTCCTCCGGTGATCAGCCTTATAACCCGACTGAGACAAGAATCATGGGGCAAAAGAAGAATAAGAAGACACCCGCGGCTACTGGAACACCCTCTGAATCGTCGGGGCGCTCTATATCAAACTTCTTTGCCCCTCTTCAAAACCTACAGGAGGAAGATCCTCCATCCCGCGTTCAGAAGCTGTCGGCGCCATCTTGCCATGCAGCCGGGAGTCCGCGCCATACCCCAGTGCAGCATGCGGCAGTGCAAGCCCGGACACTCACCTTCGGTCCGGGCATAGACTGGAGACCTGCCCGTATCCACTGGCCTTGCCGAAGACTCTGAGCCCTGCAGACCCAGAGACCGGCCTTCCTGGCTCCCGGACTGTGCCACGTGGAGACCGGCCACCATGCAGGAGCCACGGATCATCTCCCCGAGCAGAACATGCAGCAGCGGCGTCCGAGCCGCCAGGTCAGTGCGTTACAGACACCCGCGACTCTCTCCCTGTGGCCTCCCTGTCACACGGCCCAGCGGGACTGCAGGAATCTGGGGGATCCCCCTCTCAGGCCCGAGGCGCGGATAATAAAGCGCCATCTTCCTCTGGCTCTCCTCTGGACACTGCAGGGACACATAAGGGGACATCCACCCCACAGAATGCCTCCGTCAATTGGGCAGCTGAGGGCCCAGTGGGAGTCGAGCACCCGCATTTATGGGCCTTGTCCCGGGCACGGCCATGTGCGGGGGAGGGATCTCACAGACAGCAGGGAGCTGATGACCCATCCATGAGGCCCAGCAGGGACAGAGCAGTATCCCTTGCTGCCCGGGGCAAACAGAGCTCCATTGAGCCCCTTTCAACATTAGATTCCTCAATGGATCAGCCCTCTAACTTACAAGTGGGCACTGGAGGTGGCAGAGGACACAAGGCGGGTGCCACGTATCGTCCGACCTCAAGCCCTTCAGAAGGGGGTAATAGTCCCATCTCGGACAAGATGGAAGACACTATCCCAATTGATAGCTCCTCTGTGCGGGATGCCTTGTGGCCCTGGAGCCGGGGCCCAGACGTGGCTTGGGGCGGTGGCGGGGCTCCCACAGAGGGTGGTCCTGACCAGTGCTTTACACCGGCTCTCCCTGTCTGTGGGGGCCATCCTGCTGCTCTGACCCCGTCTGGGGCTCCGCGCAGCTCAGGGGAGCCCTTGGAAGTCCCAATACGGGGTATTACCTTTTGGGAATCAAGCCCAAACTCCTCCACTTGGGGCGGAAGCCCCCTCCGCGCTGTGAAAGTAGGCCATGCTGAAGCATCTTTATGCCAGGGGCACTCGGAGACCCCCGCCATCCCAGGCTTCTGCCACATGCCATCTGAAACAGCCATGCTCCCACTGGAAGCACATCCAGAGCTTAAGGCACTGCTCTCCCTTCTGCCCTCCAGGCAGCAGATGCGTTTAATGGCCCAGGAGATGAAGCAAGCATGGCAACAAGATCTCCGTCCAGTCCAGACGGATGTGGCGGACCTACAGAAAAGGGTTCACGAGCTGGAAAAAGTTCAGGAATCAACGTCAACCCTGGTATCCTCCCTGCAGAAATCTATCTCGGAACAAACTTCACATCATCTCCATCTCACTGCTCAACTGGACGACTTGGAGAATCGTAATAGAAGGAACAATGTAAGAATTCGAGGAATTCCTGAAACTATCAAACCAGGAGAGCTCTCTTCTGTCCTGATGAGAATCCTCTATTATATCCTGGGTAAACCTGAGGACTCCTTCAATGAGTTTGACAGGGCCCATAGAGCGTTGTGGCCGCAGAGCACAGATCCATCAAGACCACGCGATGTCATTTGCAGAGTATATCACTTCAACATTAAAGAGGAGATAATGCGTAAGGCTCGCCTGTTGCCTAGAGTGGAGTTTGAGGGCGTCAAGCTGCAACTCTTCCCAGACCTCTCAAGACGTACTCTTCGGATGAGAGCAGCTCTCAGGCCCCTGCTGTCGGCGCTCCAGTCCAGGAACATTCCGTATAGGTGGGGCTTCCCTTTCTCCCTTCAAGTCTGTCACGCTGATAGACTGCACATCTTTCATTCAATGGACGATCTACCTGCCTTCACGGCCTCTCTGGGTCTCCCAGAGATATCTCTTCTGGATTGGCCTTTAGCTGCTTCAGCGGACCCCAACGGCGGGTTGCCCCGGCTCTTAGAAAACCAAAGTCTCCACTCACAACTGATTTCCGTAAAGCCTCAAAGATCCAGACGCCATAGGGGAAGACCGGACAGTCAGCCCCCTCGGGCTAAACCCCACCGTTGAAGCCCTGTGCCCCTGGGAGGTGGTGGTCTCCACAGTTTTGCGCTTTTTGTCACGTTGCCTCCTTGCCTTTAAAAATTCCCTGTTCTAGATGCGGGATTGATTACTTCCTGTCTGGATCGATCTTGCTATAAGTGGACTGTCTGGACTTTTTTTTGATAAGCAATCGGGTCTATACCCATGTCCGATTCTTGGTCCTGTCAGACGTTTCACTAGGATACTGTGTTCTATTGTCTCTGCCGTTTTTTTTTTTTTTATTGTTTTTATTTTACTTTTTTATGATTGATTTGTTCTTTTTCATTTTGGGTGGGGGGATGCACCCCATTTGGGACCACATGATACCCTCATACTCCTCCTACTTGCCCTTTCCCCTACTTTTTTCCTCTCCCCTTGTTGGGTGCCAGGAGGGTGGTCCCTGGTGGGGTGGCTTCCCCCCCCCATACAGTTATTTGCTCAGATATCACCGGAGGTTTGGTTGCTGGGGATCGTTGTAACGGATCGTATTACCCTTTTTTTTTTTAATTGCCTTTTGGGTGAGTGAGCTCCTCTGTTCTGTCCTCTCTGTGGGAGAACCCCCCGTATAGTTTAGGCCCTTTGGGGTATCCAAATGGCCACAGCAGTTATACCTCTTGTAGATACTTGGCCTCTGCTTGTTAGGCCTTTGGTTTTTGACGTTTTAGAATTGTTATCTGTGTTTCGCAGGATCTCTGGCTCATCTTGTGTGACACCGCCCTCTCTGATATTCGGGGCCAATACTTTTTTTGGTGCTTCTAAATGATGCTATGCCAAATATACGTATCACGTCCCTTAATGTTTAGGGCTTTAATGTCCCCAAAAAAAGATCTCAGATTCTCTTCCACCTCCATAAACAGAAATCTCAGATAGTATTCCACAAGGACACACTCCTGGCCCCCATAGCAATCAATAGGAAACATACTTTCCC